>LHPF02000220.1:0-12914 GCA_002245815.2 Micractinium conductrix
GCGCACAAGGGGGCCATTCCTGCACCACTCCAAACCCACAACGTCCTCATGCGGCCGGTGCATGCACAGCCAGCACAACCCTTGCCCAACCGAACTCACCCCCTGCGGCGAAGGAAGCATGACAAGGGAGGGAAGCGCGTGGTGGGGAGACATAAACGAGAACAGAATTAAGTTAGGAAGTGCACACGGGGGGGCATTCCCATGCACCACTCCAAACCCACAACGTCCTCATGCGGCCGGTGCATGCACAGCCAGCAACCCTTGCCCAACCGAACTCACGGACTGTGAGGAAGGAAGCATGACAAGGGAGAGAAGCGCATGGTGGGGAGACATAAACGAGAACAGAAATTAAGTTTAGGAAGTGCACACGGGGGGGCATTCCATGCACCACTCCAAAACCCACAACGTCCTCATGCGGCCGGTGCATGCACAGCCAGCACAACCCTTGCCCAACCGAACTCACGGACTGTGAGGAAGGAAGCATGACAAGGGAGAGAAGCGCATGGCGGGGAGACATAAACGAGAACAGAAATAAGTTTAGGAAGTGCACACGGGGGGGCATTCCCATGCACCACTCCAAACCCACAACGTCCTCATGCGGCCGGTGCATGCACAGCCAGCACAACCCTTGCCCAACCGAACTCACCCCTGCGAGAAGGAAGCATGACAAGGGAGGGAAGCGCATGGTGGGGAGACATAAACGAGAACAGAATTAAGTTTAGGAAGTGCACACGGGGGGGCATTCCCATGCACCACTCCAAACCACAACGTCCTCATGCGGCCGGTGCATGCACAGCCAGCACAACCTTGCCCAACCGAACTCACGGACTGTGAGGACGGAAGCATGACAAGGGAGAGAAGCGCATGGTGGGGAGACATAAACGAGAACAGAAATTAAGTTTAGGAAGTGCACACGGGGGGGCATTCCCATGCACCACTCCAACCCACAACGTCCTCATGCGGCCGGTGCATGCACAGCCAGCACAACCCTTGCCCAACCGAACTCACCCTGCGGCGAAGGAAGCATGACAAGGGAGGGAAGCGCGTGGTGGGGAGACATAAACGAGAACAGAATTAAGTTAGGAAGTGCACACGGGGGGGCATTCCCATGCACCACTCCAAACCCACAACGTCCTCATGCGGCCGGTGCATGCACAGCCAGCACAACCCTTGCCCAACCGAACTCACGGACTGCGAGGAAGGAAGCATGACAAGGGAGAGAAGCGCATGGTGGGGAGACATAAACGAGAACAGAAATTAAGTTTAGGAAGTGCACACGGGGGGGCATTCCCATGCACCACTCCGAACCCACAACGTCCTCATGCGGCCGGTGCATGCACAGCCAGCACAACCCTTGGCCAACCGAACTCACCCCCTGCGGCGAAGGAAGCATGACAAGGGAGGGAAGCGCGTGGTGGGAGACATAAACGAGAACAGAATTAAGTTTAGGAAGTGCACACGGGGGGGCATTCCATGCACCACTCCAAACCCACAACGTCCTCATGCGGCCGGTGCATGCACAGCCAGCACAACCCTTGCCCAACCGAACTCACCCCCTGCGGCGAAGGAAGCATGACAAGGGAGGGAAGCGCGTGGTGGGGAGACATAAACGAGAACAGAAATTAAGTTAGGAAGTGCACACGGGGGGGCATTCCATGCACCACTCCAAACCACAACGTCCTCATGCGGCCGGTGCATGCACAGCCAGCACAACCCTTGCCCAACCGAACTCACGGACTGTGAGGAAGGAAGCATGACAAGGGAGAGAAGCGCATGGTGGGGAGACATAAACGAGAAAGAAATAAGTTTAGGAAGTGCACACGGGGGGGCATTCCCATGCACCACTCCAACCCACAACGTCCTCATGCGGCCGGTGCATGCACAGCCAGCACAACCCTTGCCCAACCGAACTCACGGACTGCGGGAAGGAAGCATGACAAGGGAGGAAGCGCGTGGTGGGGAGACATAAACGAGAACAGAAATTAAGTTTAGGAAGTGCACACGGGGGGGCATTCCCATGCACCACTCCAACCCACAACGTCCTCATGCGGCCGGTGCATGCACAGCCAGCACAACCCTTGCCCAACCGAACTCACGGACTGCGAGGAAGGAAGCATGACAAGGGAGAGAAGCGCATGGTGGGGAGACATAAACGAGAACAGAAATAAGTTTAGGAAGTGCACAAGGGGGGGGGCATTCCCATGCACCACTCCAAACCCACAACGTCCTCATGCGGCCGGTGCATGCACAGCCAGCACAACCCTTGCCCAACCGAACTCACGGACTGCGAGAAGAAGCATGACAAGGGAGAGAAGCGCATGGTGGGGACATAAACGAGAAGAGAAGTCAAGTCTAGGAAGTGCACAAGGGGGGCCATTCCCATGCACCACTCCAAACCCACAACGTCTCATGCGGCCGGTGCATGCACAGCCAGCACAACCCTTGCCCAACCGAACTCACCCCTGCGGGAAGGAAGCATGACAAGGGAGAGAAGCGCATGGTGGGGAGACATAAACGAGAAGAGAAGTCAAGTCTAGGAAGTGCACAAGGGGGGGCATTCCCATGCACCACTCCAAACCCACAACGTCCTCATGCGGCCGGTGCATGCACAGCCAGCACAACCCTTGCCCAACCGAACTCACGGACTGCGAGGAAGGAAGCATGACAAGGGAGAGAAGCGCATGGTGGGGAGACATAAACGAGAAGAGAAATAAAGTCTAGGAAGTGCACAAGGGGGGGCATTCCCATGCACCACTCCGAAACCCACAACGTCCTCATGCGGCCGGTGCATGCACAGCCAGCACAACCCTTGCCCAACCGAACTCACGGACTGCGAGGAAGGAAGCATGACAAGGGAGAGAAGCGCATGGTGGGGAGACATAAACGAGAACAGAAATAGTGTTTAGGAAGTGCACAAGGGGGGGCATTCCCATGCACCACTCCAAACCCACAACGTCCTCATGCGGCCGGTGCATGCACAGCCAGCACAACCCTTGCCCAACCGAACTCACGGACTGCGATGACAAGGGAGAGAAGCGCATGGTGGGGAGACATAAACGAGAAGAGAAAAGTCTAGGAAATGCGCAAGGGGGGCCATTCCCATGCACCACTCCGAACCCACAACGTCCTCATGCGGCCGGTGCATGCACAGCCACACAACCCTTGCCCAACCGAACTCACCCCTGCGGCGAAGGAAGCATGACAAGGGAGGGAAGCGCGTGGTGGGGAGACATAAACGAGAACAGAAATTAAGTTTAGGAAGTGCACACGGGGGGGCATTCCCATGCACCACTCCAACCCACAACGTCCTCATGCGGCCGGTGCATGCACAGCCAGCACAACCCTTGCCCAACCGAACTCACGGACTGTGAGGAAGGAAGCATGACAAGGGAGAGAAGCGCATGGCGGGGAGACATAAACGAGAACAGAAATAGTGTTTAGGAAGTGCACAAGGGGGGCATTCCCATGCACCACTCCGAACCCACAACGTCCTCATGCGGCCGGTGCATGCACAGCCAGCACAACCCTTGCCCAACCGAACTCACGGACTGCGAGAGACGAAGCATGACAAGGGAGAGAAGCGCATGGTGGGGAGACATAAACGAGAAGAGAAGTCAAGTTAGGAAGTGCGCAAGGGGGGGCATTCCCATGCACCACTCCAAACCCACAACGTCTCATGCGGCCGGTGCATGCACAGCCAGCACAACCCTTGCCCAACCGAACTCACGGACTGCGAGGAAGGAAGCATGACAAGGGAGAGAAGCGCATGGTGGGGAGACATAAACGAGAAGAGAAGTCAAGTCTAGGAAGTGCACCATTCCCATCCCAAAACCCACAACGTCCTCATGCGGCCGGTGCATGCACAGCCAGCACAACCCTTGCCCAACCGAACTCACGGACTGCGAGGAGGAAGCATGACAGGGAGAGAAGCGCATGGTGGGGAGACATAAACGAGCACAACCCATTGCCTCATGCGGCCGGTGCATGCACAGCCAGCACAACCCTTGCCCAACGGACTGCATGAGGAAGAAGAAGCATAAACGAGAACAGAAATAGTGTTTAGGAAGTGCACAAGGGGGGGCATTCCCATGCACCACTCCAACCACAACGTCCTCATGCGGCCGGTGCATGCACAGCCAGCACAACCCTTGCCCAACCGAACTCACGGACTGCGAGAGACGAAGCATGACAAGGGAGAGAAGCGCATGGTGGGGAGACATAAACGAGAAGAGAAGTCAAGTCTAGGAAATGCGCAAGGGGGGCCATTCCCATGCACCACTCCAAACCCACAACGTCTTCATGCGGCCGGTGCATGCACAGCCAGCACAACCCTTGCCCAACCGAACTCACGGACTGCGAGGAAGGAAGCATGACAAGGGAGAGAAGCGCATGGTGGGGAGACATAAACGAGAAGAGAATCAAGTCTAGGAAGTGCACAAGGGGGGGCATTCCCATGCACCACTCCAAACCCACAACGTCCTCATGCGGCCGGTGCATGCACAGCCAGCACAACCCTTGCCCAACCGAACTCACGGACTGCGAGGAAGGAAGCATGACAAGGGAGAGAAGCGCATGGTGGGGAGACATAAACGAGAAGAGAAATAAAGTCTAGGAAGCGCACAAGGGGGCCATTCCCATGCACCACTCCGAACCCACAACGTCCTCATGCGGCCGGTGCATGCACAGCCAGCACAACCCTTGCCCAACCGAACTCACCCCTGCGGCGAAGGAAGCATGACAAGGGAGGGAAGCGCGTGGTGGGGAGACATAAACGAGAACAGAAATTAAGTTTAGGAAGTGCACACGGGGGGGCATTCCCATGCACCACTCCAAACCCACAACGTCCTCATGCGGCCGGTGCATGCACAGCCAGCACAACCCTTGCCCAACCGAACTCACCCCTGCGGGAAGGAAGCATGACAAGGGAGAGAAGCGCATGGTGGGGAGACATAAACGAGAAGAGAAAAAAGTTAGGAAGTGCACAAGGGGGGCCATTCCCATGCACCACTCCAACCCACAACGTCCTCATGCGGCCGGTGCATGCACAGCCAGCACAACCCTTGCCCAACCGAACTCACGGACTGCGAGGAAGGAAGCATGACAAGGGAGAGAAGCGCATGGTGGGGGACATAAACGAGAACAGAAATAAAGTTTAGGAAGTGCACAAGGGGGGCATTCCCATGCACCACTCCAACCCACAACGTCCTCATGCGGCCGGTGCATGCACAGCCAGCACAACCCTTGCCCAACCGAACTCACGGACTGCGAGAAGGAAGCATGACAAGGGAGAGAAGCGCATGGTGGGGAGACATAAACGAGAAGAGAAGTCAAGTAGGAAGTGCACAAGGGGGGCATTCCCATGCACCACTCCAAACCCACAACGTCCTCATGCGGCCGGTGCATGCACAGCCAGCACAACCCTTGCCCAACCGAACTCACGGACTGCGAGGAAGGAAGCATGACAAGGGAGAGAAGCGCATGGTGGGGAGACATAAACGAGAGAGAGAAGCAAAGCATGGTGAACAGCGCACAAGGGGGGCCATCCCTAGGAAGTGCACCATGCACAACCCACAACGTCCTCATGCGGCCGGTGCATGCACAGCCAGCACAACCCTTGCCCAACCGAACTCACCCCCTGCGGCGAAGGAAGCATGACAAGGGAGGAAGCGCGTGGTGGGGAGACATAAACGAGAACAGAAATTAAGTTTAGGAAGTGCACACGGGGGGGCATTCCCATGCACCACTCCAAACCCACAACGTCCTCATGCGGCCGGTGCATGCACAGCCAGCACAACCCTTGCCCAACCGAACTCACCCCCTGCGGCGAAGGAAGCATGACAAGGGAGGGAAGCGCGTGGTGGGGAGACATAAACGAGAAGAGAAGAAGTTAGGAAGTGCACAAGGGGGGCATTCCCATGCACCACTCCAAACCCACAACGTCCTCATGCGGCCGGTGCATGCACAGCCAGCACAAACCCTTGCCCAACCGAACTCACGGACTGCGAGGAAGGAAGCATGACAAGGGAGAGAAGCGCATGGTGGGGAGACATAAACGAGAAGAGAATAAAGTCTAGGAAGTGCACACGGGGGGCCATTCCCATGCACCACTCCAAACCCACAACGTCCTCATGCGGCCGGTGCATGCACAGCCAGCACAACCCTTGCCCAACCGAACTCACGGACTGCGAGGAAGGAAGCATGACAGGGAGAGAAGCGCATGGTGGGGAGACATAAACGAGAAGAGAACAAGTTAGGAAGTGCACAAGGGGGGCATTCCCATGCACCACTCCAAACCCACAACGTCCTCATGCGGCCGGTGCATGCACAGCCAGCACAACCCTTGCCCAACCGAACTCACGGACTGCGAGGAAGGAAGCATGACAAGGGAGAGAAGCGCATGGTGGGGAGACATAAACGAGAAGAGAAATAAAGTTAGGAAGCCACAAGGGGGGCCATTCCCATGCACACTCCAACCCACCGTCCTCATGCGGCCGGTGCATGCACAGCCAGCACAACCCTTGCCCAACCGAACTCACCCCTGGGGAAGGAAGCATTCATAAACCATGCACCATTCTGCACCACTCCAACCCACAACGTCCTCATGCGGCCGGTGCATGCACAGCCAGCACAACCCTTGCCCAACCGAACTCACCCCTGCGGGAAGGAAGCATGACAAGGGAGGGAAGCGAGACATAAACGAGAAGAGAATCAAGTCTAGGAAGTGCACAAGGGGGGCATTCCCATGCACCACTCCAAACCCACAACGTCCTCATGCGGCCGGTGCATGCACAGCCAGCACAACCCTTGCCCAACCGAACTCACGGACTGTGAGGAAGGAAGCATGACAAGGGAGAGAAGCGCATGGTGGGGAGACATAAACGAGAAGAGAAATAAAGTCTAGGAAGTGCACACGGGGGGCCATTCCCATGCACCACTCCAAACCCACAACGTCCTCATGCGGCCGGTGCATGCACAGCCAGCACAACCCTTGCCCAACCGAACTCACCCCCTGCGGCGAAGGAAGCATGACAAGGGAGGGAAGCGCGTGGTGGGGAGACATAAACGAGAACAGAAATTAAGTTTAGGAAGTGCACACGGGGGGGCATTCCCATGCACCACTCCAAACCCACAACGTCCTCATGCGGCCGGTGCATGCACAGCCAGCACAACCCTTGCCCAACCGAACTCACGGACTGCGAGGAAGGAAGCATGACAAGGGAGAGAAGCGCATGGTGGGGAGACATAAACGAGAACAGAAATAGTGTTTAGGAAGTGCACAAGGGGGGGCATTCCCATGCACCACTCCAAACCCACAACGTCCTCATGCGGCCGGTGCATGCACAGCCAGCACAACCCTTGCCCAACCGAACTCACGGACTGCGAGAGACGAAGCATGACAAGGGAGAGAAGCGCATGGTGGGGAGACATAAACGAGAAGAGAAAAGTCTAGGAAATGCGCAAGGGGGGCCATTCCCATGCACCACTCCAAACCCACAACGTCTCATGCGGCCGGTGCATGCACAGCCAGCACAACCCTTGCCCAACCGAACTCACGGACTGCGAGGAAGGAAGCATGACAAGGGAGAGAAGCGCATGGTGGGGAGACATAAACGAGAAGAGAATCAAGTCTAGGAAGTGCACAAGGGGGGATTCCCATGCACCACTCCAAACCCACAACGTCCTCATGCGGCCGGTGCATGCACAGCCAGCACAACCCTTGCCCAACCGAACTCACGGACTGCGAGGAAGGAAGCATGACAAGGGAGAGAAGCGCATGGTGGGGAGACATAAACGAGAAGAGAAATAAAGTTAGGAAGTGCACAAGGGGGCCATTCCCATGCACCACTCCAACCCACAACGTCCTCATGCGGCCGGTGCATGCACAGCCAGCACAACCCTTGCCCAACCGAACTCACGGACTGCGGCGAAGGAAGCATGACAAGGGAGAGAAGCGCGTGGTGGGGAGACATAAACGAGAAGAGAAATTAAGTTTAGGAAGTGCACACGGGGGGCATTCCCATGCACCACTCCAACCCACAACGTCCTCATGCGGCCGGTGCATGCACAGCCAGCACAACCCTTGCCCAACCGAACTCACGGACTGCGAGGAGAAGCATGACAAGGGAGAGAAGCGCATGGTGGGGAGACATAAACGAGAACAGAAATAAGTTAGGAAGTGCACACGGGGGGGCATTCCCATGCACCACTCCAACCCACAACGTCCTCATGCGGCCGGTGCATGCACAGCCAGCACAACCCTTGCCCAACCGAACTCACGGACTGCGAGGAAGGAAGCATGACAAGGGAGAGAAGCGCATGTGGGGAGACATAAACGAGAAGAGAAATAAAGTTAGGAAGTGCACAGGGGGCATTCCCATGCACCACTCCAACCCACAACGTCCTCATGCGGCCGGTGCATGCACAGCCAGCACAACCCTTGCCCAACCGAACTCACGGACTGCGAGGAGGAAGCATGACAAGGAGAGAAGCGCATGGTGGGGAGACATAAACGAGAAGAGAAATAAGTTAGGAAGTGCACAAGGGGGGCATTCCCATGCACCACTCCAAACCCACAACGTCCTCATGCGGCCGGTGCATGCACAGCCAGCACAACCCTTGCCCAACCGAACTCACGGACTGCGAGGAAGGAAGCATGACAAGGGAGAGAAGCGCATGGTGGGGAGACATAAACGAGAAGAGAAATAAAGTCTAGGAAGTGCACAAGGGGGGCCATTCCCATGCACCACTCCAACCCACAACGTCCTCATGCGGCCGGTGCATGCACAGCCAGCACAACCCTTGCCCAACCGAACTCACCTGCGGGAAGGAAGCATGACAAGGGAGGAAGGCATTGGGGAGACATAAACCATGCACACGGGGGGCATTCCCATGCACCACTCCAAACCCACAACGTCCTCATGCGGCCGGTGCATGCACAGCCAGCACAACCCTTGCCCAACCGAACTCACCCCCTGCGGGAAGGAAGCATGACAAGGGAGAGAAGCGCATGGTGGGGAGACATAAACGAGAAGAGAAATTAAGTTTAGGAAGTGCACAGGGGGGCCATTCCCATGCACCACTCCAACCCACAACGTCCTCATGCGGCCGGTGCATGCACAGCCAGCACAACCCTTGCCCAACCGAACTCACGCTGCGAGAGGAAGCATGACAAGGAGAGAAGCGCATGGTGGGGAGACATAAACGAGAAGAGAAATAAAGTCTAGGAAGTGCACAAGGGGGGGCATTCCCATGCACCACTCCAAACCCACAACGTCCTCATGCGGCCGGTGCATGCACAGCCAGCACAACCCTTGCCCAACCGAACTCACCCCCTGCGGGAAGGAAGCATGACAAGGGAGGGAAGCGCATGGTGGGGAGACATAAACGAGAACAGAAATTAAGTTTAGGAAGTGCACACGGGGGGGCATTCCCATGCACCACTCCAAACCCACAACGTCCTCATGCGGCCGGTGCATGCACAGCCAGCACAACCCTTGCCCAACCGAACTCACGGACTGCGAGGAAGGAAGCATGACAAGGGAGGAAGCGCATGGTGGGGAGACATAAACGAGAACAGAATTAAGTTTAGGAAGTGCACACGGGGGGGCATTCCCATGCACCACTCCAAACCCACAACGTCCTCATGCGGCCGGTGCATGCACAGCCAGCACAACCCTTGCCCAACCGAACTCACCCCCTGCGAGAAGGAAAGCATGACAAGGGAGGGAAGCGCGTGGTGGGGAGACATAAACGAGAACAGAAATTAAGTTTAGGAAGTGCACACGGGGGGCATTCCCATGCACCACTCCAACCCACAACGTCCTCATGCGGCCGGTGCATGCACAGCCAGCACAACCCTTGCCCAACCGAACTCACGGACTGTGAGGAAGGAAGCATGACAAGGGAGAGCGCATGGTGGGGAGACATAAACGAGAAGAGTAAGTCTAGGAAGTGCACAAGGGGGGCATTCCCATGCACCACTCCAAACCCACAACGTCCTCATGCGGCCGGTGCATGCACAGCCAGCACAACCCTTGCCCAACCGAACTCACGGACTGCGAGGAAGGAAGCATGACAAGGGAGAGAAGCGCATGGTGGGGAGACATAAACGAGAAGAGAAATAAGTTAGGAAGTGCACACGGGGGGGCATTCCCATGCACCACTCCAAACCCACAACGTCCTCATGCGGCCGGTGCATGCACAGCCAGCACAACCCTTGCCCAACCGAACTCACCCCTGCGGCGAAGGAAGCATGACAAGGGAGGGAAGCGCGTGGTGGGGAGACATAAACGAGAACAGAAATTAAGTTTAGGAAGTGCACACGGGGGGGCATTCCCATGCACCACTCCAAACCCACAACGTCCTCATGCGGCCGGTGCATGCACAGCCAGCACAACCCTTGCCCAACCGAACTCACGGACTGCGAGGAAGGAAGCATGACAAGGGAGAGAAGCGCATGGTGGGGAGACATAAACGAGAAGAGAAATAAAGTCTAGGAAGTGCACAAGGGGGGCATTCCCATGCACCACTCCGAACCCACAACGTCCTCATGCGGCCGGTGCATGCACAGCCAGCACAACCCTTGCCCAACCGAACTCACCCCCTGCGGCGAAGGAAGCATGACAAGGGAGGGAAGCGCGTGGTGGGAGACATAAACGAGAACAGAAAAAAGTTTTAGGAAGTGCACAAGGGGGGGCATTCCCATGCACCACTCCAAACCCACAACGTCCTCATGCGGCCGGTGCATGCACAGCCAGCACAACCCTTGCCCAACCGAACTCACTGCGGCGAAGGAAGCATGACAAGGGAGGGAAGCGCGTGGTGGGGAGACATAAACGAGAAGAGAAATTAAGTCTAGGAAGTGCACACGGGGGGCATTCCCATGCACCACTCCAAACCCACAACGTCCTCATGCGGCCGGTGCATGCACAGCCAGCACAACCCTTGCCCAACCGAACTCACCCCTGCGCGAAGGAAGCATGACAAGGGAGAGAAGCGCATGGTGGGGAGACATAAACGAGAAGAGAAATAAAGTTAGGAAGTGCACAAGGGGGGCCATTCCCATGCACCACTCCAAACCCACAACGTCCTCATGCGGCCGGTGCATGCACAGCCAGCACAACCCTTGCCCAACCGAACTCACCCCCTGCGGCGAAGGAAGCATGACAAGGGAGGGAAGCGCGTGGTGGGGAGACATAAACGAGAACAGAAATAAGTTTAGGAAGTGCACAAGGGGGGGCATTCCCATGCACCACTCCAAACCCACAACGTCCTCATGCGGCCGGTGCATGCACAGCCAGCACAACCCTTGCCCAACCGAACTCACTGCGGCGAGGAAGCATGACAAGGGAGAGAAGCGCATGGTGGGGAGACATAAACGAGAAGAGAAATAAGTTTAGGAAGTGCACAAGGGGGGGCATTCCCATGCACCACTCCAAAACCCACAACGTCCTCATGCGGCCGGTGCATGCACAGCCAGCACAACCCTTGCCCAACCGAACTCACGCGAGGAAGGAAGCATGACAAGGGGGAAGCGCGTGGTGGGGAGACATAAACGAGAAAGAAATAATTTAGGAAGTGCACACGGGGGGGCATTCCCATGCACCACTCCAAACCCACAACGTCCTCATGCGGCCGGTGCATGCACAGCCAGCACAACCCTTGCCCAACCGAACTCAAAGGAAGCATGACAAGGGAGGGAAGCGCGTGTGGGGAGACATAACGAGAAGAATTAAGTTAGGAAGTGCACACGGGGGGCATTCCCATGCACCACTCCAAACCCACAACGTCCTCATGCGGCCGGTGCATGCACAGCCAGCACAACCCTTGCCCAACCGAACTCACTGCAAAGGAAGCATGACAAGGGAGAAGCGCGTGGTGGGGAGACATAAACGAGAAGAGAAATAAGTTTAGGAAGTGCACAGGGGGGCATTCCCATGCACCACTCCAAACCCACAACGTCCTCATGCGGCCGGTGCATGCACAGCCAGCACAACCTTGCCCAACCGAACTCAAAGGAAGCATGACAAGTGGTGGGGAGACCGAGAACGTAGGAAGTGCACAAGGGGGGGCATTCCCATGCACCACTCCAAACCCACAACGTCCTCATGCGGCCGGTGCATGCACAGCCAGCACAACCCTTGCCCAACCGAACTCACCTGCGAGGAAGGAAGCATGACAAGGGAGAGAAGCGCATGGTGGGGAGACATAAACGAGAAGAGAAATAAGTTTAGGAAGTGCACAAGGGGGGCATTCCATGCACCACTCCAAACCCACAACGTCCTCATGCGGCCGGTGCATGCACAGCCAGCACAACCCTTGCCCAACCGAACTCACACTGCGAGGAAGGAAGCATGACAAGGGAGAGAAGCGCATGGTGGGAGACATAAACGAGAAGAGAAAGTTTAGGAAGTGCACAAGGGGGGGCATTCCCATGCACCACTCCAAACCCACAACGTCCTCATGCGGCCGGTGCATGCACAGCCAGCACAACCCTTGCCCAACCGAACTCACAAGGAAGCATGACAAGGGAGGGAAGCGCGTGGTGGGGAGACATAAACGAGAACAGAGTTTAGGAAGTGCACACGGGGGGGTCCTCATGCATGCACAGCCAGCACAACCCTTGCCCAACCGAACTCACAAGGAAGGAAGCATGACAAGGGAGAGAAGCGCATGGTGGGAGACATAAACGAGAACAGAGTAGGAAGTGCACAGGGGGGGCATTCCCATGCACCACTCCAAACCCACAACGTCCTCATGCGGCCGGTGCATGCACAGCCAGCACAACCCTTGCCCAACCGAACTCACGGACTGCGAGGAAGGAAGCATGACAAGGGAGAGAAGCGCATGGTGGGGAGACATAAACGAGAAGAGAAATAAAGTTAGGAAGTGCACAAGGGGGGCATTCCCATGCA
>LHPF02000221.1:0-12658 GCA_002245815.2 Micractinium conductrix
TTATTTCTCTTCTCGTTTATGTCTCCCCACCATGCCCTCTCTCCCGTGTCATGTCTCCTTCGCCGCAGCGGGTGAGTTCGGTTGGGCAAGGTTGTGCTGGCTGCGCGTGCACCGGCCGCCACATGAGGATGGTTGTGGGTTTGGAGTGGTGCATGGGAATGCCCTTGTGCACTTCCTAAACTTTATTTCTCTTCTCGTTATGTCTCCCACCATGCGCCTCTCTCCCGTGTCATGTCTCCTTCGCCGCAGCGGGTGAGTTCGGTTGGGCAAGAGTTGTGCTGGCTGCGCGTGCACCGGCCGCATGAGGATGGTTGTGGGTTTGGAGTGGTGCATGGGAAGGCCCCCCTTGTGCACTTCCTAAACTTTATTTCTCTTCTCGTTTATGTCTCCCCACCATGCGCTCTCTCCCGTGTCATGTCTCCTTCGCCGCAGCGGGTGAGTTCGGTTGGGCAAAGGCTTGTGCTGGCTGCGCGTGCACCGGCCGCATGAGGATGGTTGTGGGTTTGGAGTGGTGCATGGAAGCCCCCCCTGTGCACTTCCTAAACTTTATTTCTCTTCTCGTTTATGTCTCCCACCATGCGCTCTCTCCCGTGTCATGTCTCCTTCGCCGCAGGTGGTGAGTTCGGTTGGGCAAAGGCTTGTGCTGGCTGCGCATGCACCGGCCGCATGAGGATGGTTGTGGGTTTGGAGTGGTGAATGGGAATGCCCCCCTGTGCACTTCCTAAACTTTATTTCTCTTCTCGTTTATGTCTCCCCACCATGCGCTTCTCTCCCGTGTCATGTCTCCTTCGCCGCAGCGGTGAGTTCGGTTGGGCAAAGGCTTGTGGCTGCGCGTGCACCGGCCGCATGAGGATGGTTGTGGGTTTGGAGTGGTGCATGGGAAGGCCCCCTTGTGCACTTCCTAAACTTTATTTCTCTTCTCGTTGTCTCCCCACCATGCGCTTCTCTCCCGTGTCATGTCTCCTTCGCCGCAGCGGGTGAGTTCGGTTGGGCAAGAGTTGTGCTGGCTGCGCGTGCACCGGCCCGCATGAGGATGGTTGTGGGTTTGGAGTGGTGCATGGGAAGGCCCCCCTTGTGCACTTCCTAAACTTTATTTCTCTTCTCGTTTATGTCTCCCCACCATGCGCTTCTCTCCGTGTCATGTCTCCTTCGCCGCAGGGTGAGTTTCGGTTGGGCAAGAGTTGTGCTGGCTGCGCGTGCACCGGCCGCATGAGGATGGTTGTGGGTTTGGAGTGGTGCATGGGAAGGCCCCCCTTGTGCACTTCCTAAACTTTATTTCTCTTCTCGTTTATGTCTCCCCACCATGCGCTTCTCTCCCGTGTCATGTCTCCTTCGCCGCAGGTGGTGAGTTCGGTTGGGCAAGGCTTGTGCTGGCTGCGCGTGCACCGGCCGCATGAGGATGGTTGTGGGTTTGGAGTGGTGCATGGGAATGCCCCCCCTTGTGCACTTCCTAAACTTTATTTCTCTTCTCGTTTATGTCTCCCACCATGCTTCTCTCCCGTGTCATGTCTCCTTCGCCGCAGCGGGTGAGTTCGGTTGGGCA
Source organism: Micractinium conductrix (assembly GCA_002245815.2). Classification (NCBI taxonomy): domain Eukaryota; kingdom Viridiplantae; phylum Chlorophyta; class Trebouxiophyceae; order Chlorellales; family Chlorellaceae; genus Micractinium; species Micractinium conductrix. Next base: position 1,544 of record LHPF02000221.1, read on the forward strand.
AGAGTTGTGCTGGCTGCGCGTGCACCGGCCGCCGCATGAGGATGGTTGTGGGTTTGGAGTGGTGCATGGGAAGGCCCCCCTTGTGCACTTCCTAAACTTTATTTCTCTTCTCGTTTATGTCTCCCCACCATGCGCCTCTCTCCCGTGTCATGTCTCCTTCGCCGCAGGTGGTGAGTTCGGTTGGGCAAAGGTTGTGCTGGCTGCGCGTGCACCGGCCGCATGAGGATGGTTGTGGGTTTGGAGTGGTGCATGGGAAGGCCCCCCTTGTGCACTTCCTAAACTTTATTTCTCTTCTCGTTTATGTCTCCCCACCATGCGCTTCTCTCCCGTGTCATGTCTCCTTCGCCGCAGGGTGAGTCGGTTGGGCAAAGGCTTGTGCTGGCTGCGCGTGCACCGGCCCCATGAGGATGGTTGTGGGTTTGGAGTGGTGCATGGGAAGCCCCCCTTGTGCACTTCCTAAACTTTATTTCTCTTCTCGTTTATGTCTCCCCACCATGCGCTTCTCTCCCGTGTCATGTCTCCTTCGCCGCAGGGGTGAGTTCGGTTGGGCAAAGGCTTGTGCTGGCTGCGCGTGCACCGCCGCATGAGGATGGTTGTGGGTTTGGAGTGGTGCATGGGAATGCCCCCCCGTGTGCACTTCCTAAACTTTATTTCTCTTCTCGTTTATGTCTCCCCACCATGCGCTCTCTCCCGTGTCATGTCTCCTTCGCCGCAGCGGGTGAGTTCGGTTGGGCAAAGTTGTGCTGGCTGCGCGTGCACCGGCCGCGCATGAGATGGTTGTGGGTTTGGAGTGGTGCATGGGAAGGCCCCCCTTGTGCACTTCCTAAACTTTATTTCTCTTCTCGTTTATGTCTCCCCACCATGCGCTTCTCTCCCGTGTCATGTCTCCTTCGCCGCAGCAGGGATTCGGTTGGGCAAAGGCTTGTGCTGGCTGCGCGTGCACCGGCCGCATGAGATGGTTTGGGTTTGAGTGGTGCATGGGAAGCCCCCTGTGCACTCCTAAACTTTATTTCTCTTCTCGTTTATGTCTCCCCACCATGCGCTTCTCTCCCGTGTCATGTCTCCTTCGCCGCAGGTGGTGAGTTCGGTTGGGCAAAGGCTTGTGCTGGCTGCGCGTGCACCGGCCGCATGAGGATGGTTGTGGGTTTGGAGTGGTGAATGGGAAGGCCCACCCTTGTGCACTTCCTAAACTTTATTTCTCTTCTCGTTTATGTCTCCCCACCATGCGCTCTCTCCCGTGTCATGTCTCCTTCGCCGCAGGGGTGAGTTCGGTTGGGCAAGAGTTGTGCTGGCTGCGCGTGCACCGGCCACCACATGAGGATGGTTGTGGGTTTGGAGTGGTGATGGGAATGCCCCCCCTTGTGCACTTCCTAAACTTTATTTCTCTTCTCGTTTATGTCTCCCCACCATGCGCTTCTCTCCCGTGTCATGTCTCCTTCGCCGCAGCGGGTGAGTTCGGTTGGGCAAAGGCTTGTGCTGGCTGTGCGTGCACCGTCCGCATGAGGATGGTTGTGGGTTTGGAGTGGTGCATGGGAATGCCCCCCGTGTGCACTTCCTAAACTTTATTTCTCTTCTCGTTTATGTCTCGCCACCATGTGCTTCTCTCCCGTGTCATGTCTCCTTCGCCGCAGCGGGTGAGTTCGGTTGGGCAAGAGTTGTGCTGGCTGCGCGTGCACCGGCCGCCGCATGATGATGGTTGTGGGTTTGGAGTGGTGCATGGGAAGGCCCCCTTGTGCACTTCCTAAACTTTATTTCTCTTCTCGTTTATGTCTCCCCACCATGCGCTTCTCTCCCGTGTCATGTCTCCTTCGCCGCAGGGGTGAGTTCGGTTGGGCAAAGGCTTGTGCTGGCTGCGCATGCACCGGCCGCATGAGGATGGTTGTGGGTTTGGAGTGTGCATGGGAATGCCCCCCGTGTGCACTTCCTAAACTTTATTTCTCTTCTCGTTTATGTCTCCCCACCATGCGCTTCTCTCCCGTGTCATGTCTCCTTCGCCGCAGGGGCGACTTCGGTTGGGCAAAGGCTTGTGCTGGCTGCGCGTGCACCGGCCGCATGAGGATGGTTGTGGGTTTGGAGTGGTGCATGGGAAGGCCCACCCTTGTGCACTTCCTAAACTTTATTTCTCTTCTCGTTTATGTCTCCCACCATGCGCTTCTCTCCCGTGTCATGTCTCCTTCGCCGCAGGTGGTGAGTCGGTTGGGCAAAGGCTTGTGCTGGCTGCGCGTGCACCGGCCACCACATGAGGATGGTTGTGGGTTTGGAGTGGTGCATGGGAATGCCCCCCGTGTGCACTTCCTAAACTTTATTTCTCTTCTCGTTTATGTCTCCCCACCATGCGCTTCTCTCCCGTGTCATGTCTCCTTCGCCGCAGCGGGTGAGTTCGGTTGGGCAAAGGCTTGTGTGGCTGCGCGTGCACCGGCCCGCATGAGGATGGTTATGGGTTTGGAGTGGTGCATGGGAAGCCCCCCCTTGTGCACTTCCTAAACTTATTTCTCTTCTCGTTTATGTTCCCCACCATGCGCCTCTCTCCCGTGTCATGTCTCCTTCGCCGCAGCGGGGTGAGTTCGGTTGGGCAAGAGTTGTGCTGGCTGCGCGTGCACCGGCCGCCCATGAGGATGGTTGTGGGTTTGGAGTGGTGCATGGAAGGCCCCCCTTGTGCACTTCCTAAACTTTATTTCTCTTCTCGTTTATGTCTCCCCACCATGCGCTTCTCTCCCGTGTCATGTCTCCTTCGCCGCAGCGGTGAGTTCGGTTGGGCAAAGCTTGTGCTGGCTGCGCGTGCACCGGCCGCATGAGGATGGTTGTGGGTTTGGAGTGGTGCATGGGAAGGCCCCCCTGTGCACTTCCTAAACTTTATTTCTCTTCTCGTTTATGTCTCCCCACCATGCGCTTCTCTCCCGTGTCATGTCTCCTTCGCCGCAGCGGGTGATTCGGTTGGGCAAAGGCTTGTGCTGGCTGCGCGTGCACCGGCCGCATGAGGATGGTTGTGGGTTTGGAGTGGTGCATGGGAAGGCCCCCCTTGTGCACTTCCTAAACTTTATTTCTCTTCTCGTTTATGTCTCCCACCATGCGCTTCTCTCCCGTGTCATGTCTCCTTCGCCGCAGGGGGAGTCGGTTGGGCAAAGGCTTGTGCTGGCTGCGCGTGCACCGGCCCGCATGAGGATGGTTGTGGGTTTGGAGTGGTGCATGGGAATGCCCCCCCGTGTGCACTTCCTAAACTTATTTCTCTTCTCGTTTATGTCTCCCCACCATGGCTTCTCTCCCGTGTCATGTCTCCTTCGCCGCAGCGGGTGAGTTCGGTTGGGCAAGAGTTGTGCTGGCTGCGCGTGCACCGGCCCCCATGAGGATGGTTGTGGGTTTGGAGTGGTGCATGGGAAGGCCCCCCTTGTGCACTTCCTAAACTTTATTTCTCTTCTCGTTTATGTATCCCCACCATGCGCTTCTCTCCCGTGTCATGTCTCCTTCGCCGCAGGTGGTGAGTTCGGTTGGGCAAGGCTTGTGCTGGCTGCGCGTGCACCGGCCGCATGAGGATGGTTGTGGTTTGGAGTGGTGCATGGGAAGCCCCCCTGTGTGCACTTCCTAAACTTTATTTCTCTTCTCGTTTATGTCTCCCCACCATGCGCTCTCTCCCGTTCATGTCTCCTTCGCCGCAGCAGGCGACTTCGGTTGGGCAAAGGCTTGTGATGGCTGCGCGTGCACCGGCCGCCGCATGATGATGGTTGTGGGTTTGGAGTGGTGCATGGGAAGGCCCCCTTGTGCACTTCCTAAACTTTATTTCTCTCGTTTATGTCTCCCCACCATGCGCTTCTCTCCGTGTCATGTCTCCTTCGCCGCAGCGTGAGTTCGGTTGGGCAAGAGTTGTGCTGGCTGCGTGCATGAGGATGGTTGTGGGTTTGGAGTGGTGCATGGGAATGCCCCCCCCTTTGTGCACTTCGTTATGTCTCCCCACACGCCTCTCCCGTGTCATGTCTCCTTCGCCGCAGCGGGTGAGTTCGGTTGGGCAAGAGTTGTGCTGGCTGCGCGTGCACCGGCCGCCACATCATGGGAATGCCCCCCCCCCCCCTCACTTCGTTTATGTCTCCCCACCATGCGCCTCTCTCCCGTGTCATGTCTCCTTCGCCGCAGCGGGTGAGTTCGGTTGGGCAAGAGTTGTGCTGGCTGCGCGTGCACCGGCCACATGCCGCAAACTTTATTTCTCTTCTCGTTTATGTCTCCCCACCATGCGCCTCTCTCCCGTGTCATGGTGAGTGGTGGGTTTGCTGAGTGGTGCATGGGAAGCCGCAGTGCACTTCCTAAACGGTTGCAAGAGTTGTGCTGGCTGCGCGTGCACCGGCCACATGAGGATGGTTGTGGGTTTGGAGTGGTGCATGTTTATGTCTCCCCACCATGCGCTTCTCAATGCCCTCCTTGTGCACCGCACTAAACTTTATTTCTCTTCTCGTTTATGTCTCCCCACCATGCGCCTCTCTCAGTTCGTGTGGGCAAAGGTCTTGTGCTGGCTGCCGCAGTGCACCGGCCGTGTCATGTTCGGTTGGTTGCAAGAGTTGGTGCATGGGAATGCCCCCCCGTGTGCACTCGGCCAAACTTTAGGATGGTTGTGGGTTTGGAGTGGTGCATGGGAATGCCCCCTTCTTCGTTTATGTCTCCCACCATGCGCTCTCTAAACTTTATCGCCGCAGTTTATGTCTCCCCACCATGCGCCTCTCTCAGTTCGTGTGGGCAAAGGCTTGTGCTGGCTGCGCGTGCACCGGCCGCATGAGGATGGTTGTGGGTTTGGAGTGGTGCATGGGAATGCCCCCCTTGTGCACTTCCTAAACTTTATTTCTCTTCTCGTTTATGTCTCCCCACCATGCGCTCTCTCCCGTGTCATGTCTCCTTCGCCGCAGCGGGTGAGTTCGGTTGGGCAAAGGTTGTGCTGGCTGCGCGTGCACCGGCCGCATGAGGATGGTTGTGGGTTTGGAGTGGTGCATGGGAATGGCCCCCCTTGTGCACTTCCTAAACTTCATTTCTCTTCTCGTTTATGTCTCCCCACCATGCGCCTCTCCCGTGTCATGTCTCCTTCGCCGCAGCGGGTGAGTTCGGTTGGGCAAGAGTTGTGCTGGCTGCGCGTGCACCGGCCACATGAGGATGGTTGTGGGTTTGGAGTGGTGCATGGAAGCCCCCCTTGTGCACTTCCTAAACTTTATTTCTCTTCTCGTTTATGTCTCCCCCCATGCGCTCTCTCCCGTGTCATGTCTCCTTCGCCGCAGCGGGTGAGTTCGGTTGGGCAAAGGCTTGTGCTGGCTGCGCGTGCACCGGCCGCATGAGGATGGTTGTGGGTTTGGAGTGGTGCATGGGAATGCCCCCCTTGTGCACTTCCTAAACTTTATTTCTCTTCTCGTTTATGTCTCCCCCATGCGCTCTCTCCCGTGTCATGTCTCCTTCGCCGCAGCGGGTGAGTTCGGTTGGGCAAGAGTTTGTGCTGGCTGCGCGTGCACCGGCCGCCACATGAGGGGTTGGGTTTGGAGTGGTGCATGGGAAGCCCCCCCTTGTGCACTTCCTAAACTTTATTTCTCTTCTCGTTTATGTCTCCCACCATGCGCCTCTCTCCCGTGTCATGTCTCCTTCGCCGCAGCGGGTGAGTTCGGTTGGGCAAGAGTTGTGCTGGCTGCGCGTGCACCGGCCGCATGAGGATGGTTGTGGGTTTGGAGTGGTGCATGCCCCCCTTGTGCACTTCCTAAACTTTATTTCTCTTCTCGTTTATGTCTCCCCACCATGCGCTCTCTCCCGTGTCATGTCTCCTTCGCCGCAGCGTGAGTTCGGTTGGGCAAAGGCTTGTGCTGGCTGTGCATGCACCGGCCGCATGAGGATGGTTGTGGGTTTGGAGTGGTGCATGGGAATGCCCCCCGTGTGCACTTCCTAAACTTATTTCTCTTCTCGTTTATGTCTCCCCACCATGCGCTTCTCTCCCGTGTCATGTCTCCTTCGCCGCAGCGGGTGAGTTCGGTTGGGCAAGAGTTGTGCTGGCTGCGCGTGCACCGGCCGCCACATGAGGATGTTATGGGTTTGGAGTGGTGCATGGGATTGCCCCCCCTTGTGCACTTCCTTAACTTTATTTCTCTTCTCGTTTATGTCTCCCCACCATGCGCCTCTCTGTCATGTCTCCTTCGCCGCAGCGGGTGAGTTCATTGTGCTGGCTGCGCGTTGAGGATGTTATGGGTTTGGAGTGGTGCATGGGAATGCCGTGCAGTTTATGTCTCCCCACCATGCGGTGTCATGTCTCGGCAGCGGGTGAGTTCGGTTGGGCAAGAGTTGTGCTGGCTGCGCGTGCACCGGCCGCCACATGAGGATGTTGTGGGTTTGGAGTGGTGCATGGGAATGCCCCCCTTGTGCACTTCCTAAACTTTATTTCTCTTCTCGTTTATGTCTCCCCACCATGCGCTTCTCTCCCGTGTCATGTCTCCTTCGCCGCAGGGGTGATTCGGTTGGGCAAGGTTGTGCTGGCTGCGCGTGCTGGGATGGTTGTGGTTTGGAGTGGTGCATGGGAATGCCCCCCTTGTGCACTTCCTAAACTTTATTTCTCTTCTCGTTTATGTCTCCCCACCATGCGCTCTCTCCCGTGTCATGCTCCTTCGCCGCAGCGGGTGAGTTCGGTTGGGCAAAGGCTTGTGCTGGCTGCGCGTGCACCGGCCGCATGAGGATGGTTGTGGGTTTGGAGTGGTGCATGGGAATGCCCCCCTTGTGCACTTCGTTTATGTTCCCCACCATGCGCTTCTCTCCCGTGTCATGTCTCCTTCGCCGCAGCGGGTTTCGGTTGGGCAAGAGTTGTGCTGGCTGCGCGTGCACCGGCCACATGAGGATGTTGGGTTTGGAGTGGTGCATGGGAATGCCCCCCCTTGTGCACTTCCTAAACTTTATTTCTCTTCTCGTTTATGTCTCCCCACCATGCCCCTCTCTCCCGTGTCATGTCTCCTTCGCCGCAGCGGGTGAGTTCGGTTGGGCAAGAGTTGTGCTGGCTGCGCGTGCACCGGCCGCCACATGAGGATGGTTGTGGGTTTGGAGTGGTGCATGGGAATGCCCCCCTTGTGCACTTCCTAAACTTCATTTCTCTTCTCGTTTATGTCTCCCCACCATGCGCCTCTCTCCCGTGTCATGTCTCCTTCGCCGCAGCGGGTGAGTTCGGTTGGGCAAGAGTTGTGCTGCTGCGCGTGCACCGGCCACATGAGGATGTTGGGTTTGGAGTGGTGCATGGGAATGCCCCCCCCTTGTGCACTTCGTTTATGTCTCCCCACCATGCGTGTCCTCCTTCGCCGCAGCGGGTGAGTTCGGTTGGGCAAAGTTGTGCTGGCTGCGCGTGCACCGGCCGCATGAGGATGGTTGTGGGTTGGAGTGGTGCATGGGAATGCCCCCCTTGTGCACTTCCTAAACTTTATTTCTCTTCTCGTTTATGTCTCCCCACCATGCGCCTCTCTCCCGTGTCATGTCTCCTTCGCCGCAGCGGGTGAGTTCGGTTGGGCAAAGTTGTGCTGGCTGTGCGTGCACCGGCCGCATGAGGATGGTTGTGGGTTTGGAGTGGTGCATGGGAATGCCCCCCCTGTGCACTTCCTAAACTTCATTTCTCTTCTCGTTTATGTCTCCCCACCATGCGCTTCTCTCCCGTGTCATGTCTCCTTCGCCGCAGCGGGTGAGTTCGGTTGGGCAAGAGTTGTGCTGGCTGCGCGTGCACCCGCCACATGAGGATGTTGGGTTTGGAGTGGTGCATGGGAAGGCCCCCCTTGTGCACTTCCTAAACTTTTTTCTCTTCTCGTTTATGTCTCCCCACCATGCGCTCTCTCCCGTGTCATGTCTCCTTCGCCGCAGCGGGTGAGTTCGGTTGGGCAAGGTTGTGCTGGCTGTGCGCACCGGCCGCAGGAGGTGGTTGTGGGTTTGGAGTGGTGCATGGGAAGGCCCCCCTTGTGCACTTCCTAAACTTTATTTCTCTTCTCGTTTATGTCTCCCCACCATGCGCCTCTCTCCCGTGTCATGTCTCCTTCGCCGCAGCGGGTGAGTTCGGTTGGGCAAGGTTGTGCTGGCTGCGCGTGCACCGGCCGCATGCATGCCTCACTTCCTAAACTTTATTTCTCTTCTCGTTTATGTTCCCCACCATGCGCTTCTCTCCCGTGTCATGTCTCCTTCGCCGCAGCGTGGTGAATTCGGTTGGGCAAGGTTGTGCTGGCTGCGCGTGCACCGGCCGCCACATGAGGATGTTTGGGTTTGGAGTGGTGCATGGGAATGCCCCCCCTTGTGCACTTCCTAAACTTTTTCTCTTCTCGTTTATGTCTCCCCACCATGCGCCTCTCTCCCGTGTCATGTCTCCTTCGCCGCAGCGGGTGAGTTCGGTTGGGCAAGAGTTGTGCTGGCTGCGCGTGCACCGGCCGCATGAGGATGGTTGTGGGTTTGGAGTGGTGCATGGGAATGCCCCCCCTTGTGCACTTCCTAAACTTTATTCATCTTCTCGTTTATGTCTCCCCACCATGCGCTTCTCTCCCGTGTCATGTCTGTCTCGCCGCAGCGGGTGAGTTCGGTTGGGCAAGAGTTGTGCTGGCTGCGCGTGCACCGGCCGCATGAGGATGTTATGTTTGTGGTCATGTGCCGCAGTGGTGCATGTGCCGCAAGGCCCCCCCCTTGTGCACTTCCTAAACTTTATTTCTCTTCTCGTTTATGTCTCCCCACCATGCGCCTCTCTCCCGTGTCATGTTCCTCCTTCGCCGCAGCGGGTGAGTTCGGTTGGGCAAAGTCTCCTTCGCCGCAGCGGGTTGTGCTGGCTGGCTGCGCGTGCACCGGCCGCATGAGGATGGTTGTGGGTTTGGAGTGGTGCATGGGAAGGCCCCCCTTGTGCACTTCCTAAACTTTATTTCTCTTCTCGTTCATATGTCTCCCTGCGCGTGCACCATGCGCTTCTCTCCCGTGTCATGTCTCCTTCGCCGCAGCGGGTGAGTTCGGTTGGGCAAGAGTTTGTGCTGGCTGCGCTCCCCACCATGCGCCTGCACCGGCCGGGTGAGTTCGGTTGGGCATGAGGATGGTTGTGGGTTTGGAGTGGTGCATGGGAATGCCCCCCCTTGCACTGCACTTCCTAAACTTTATTTCTCTTCTCGTTTATGTCTCCCCACCATGCGCTCTCTCCCGTGTCATGTCTCCTTCGCCGCAGCGGGTGAGTTCGGTTGGGCAAAGGCTTGTGCTGGCTGCGTGCACCGGCCGCATGAGGATGGTTGTGGGTTTGGAGTGGTGCATGGGAAGCCCCCCTTGTGCACTTCCTAAACTTTATTTCTCTTCTCGTTTATGTCTCCCCACCATGCGCTTCTCTCCCGTGTCATGTCTCCTTCGCCGCAGGGGTGAGTTCGGTTGGGCAAGAGTTGTGCTGGCTGCGCGTGCACCGGCCGCATGAGGATGTTATGGGTTTGGAGTGGTGCATGGGAATTGTGCACTTCCTAAACTTTATTTCTCTTCTCGTTTATGTCTCCCCACCATGCGCCTCTCTCCCGTGTCATGTCTCCTTCGCCGCAGCGGGTGACGGTTGGGCAAGTTGTGCTGGCTGCGCACCGGCCGCATGAGGATGGTTGTGGGTTTGGAGTGGTGCATGGGAAGGTGCACTTCCTAAACTTTATTTCTCTTCTCGTTTATGTCTCCCCACCATGCGCTTCTCTCCCGTGTCATGTCTCCTTCGCCGCAGGTGGTGCAAGAGTTGTGCTGGCTGCGCGTGCACCGGCCATGAGGATGGTTGTGGGTTTGGAGTGGTGCATGGGAAGCCCCCCTTGTGCACTTCCTAAACTTTATTTCTCTTCTCGTTTATGTCTCCCCACCATGCGCCTCTCTCCCGTGTCATGTCTCCTTCGCCGCAGCGGGTGAGTTCGGTTGGGCAAGAGTTGTGCTGGCTGCGCGTGCACCGGCCACATGAGGATGGTTGTGGGTTTGGAGTGGTGCATGGGAATGCCCCCCTTGTGCACTTCCTAAACTTTATTTCTCTTCTCGTTTATGTCTCCCCACCATGCGCCTCTCTCCCGTGTCATGTCTCCTTCGCCGCAGCGGGTGAGTTCGGTTGGGCAAAGGCGTGCTGGCTGCGTGCACCGGCCGCATGAGGATGGTTGTGGGTTTGGAGTGGTGCATGGGAATGCCCCCCTTGTGCACTTCCTAAACTTATTTCTCTTCTCGTTATGTCTCCCCACCATGCGCTTCTCTCCCGTGTCATGTCTCCTTCGCCGCAGCGGGTGAGTTCGGTTGGGCAAGGTTGTGCTGGCTGCGCGTGCACCGGCCGCATGAGGATGGTTGGGTTTGGAGTGGTGCATGGGAATGCCCCCCCTTGTGCACTTCAAACTTTATTTCTCTTCTCGTTTATGTCTCCCCACCATGCGCTCTCTCCCGTGTCATGTCTCCTTCGCCGCAGCGGGTGAGTTCGGTGGGCAAGAGTTGTGCTGGCTGCGCGTGCACCGGCCGCCACATGAGGATGTTGTGGGTTTGGAGGTGCATGGTTGTGCACTTCCTAAACTTCATTTCTCTTCTCGTTTATGTCTCCCCACCATGCGCTCTCTCCCGTGTCATGTCTCCTTCGCCGCAGCGGGTGAGTTCGGTTGGGCAAGAGTTGTGCTGGCTGCGCGTGCACCGGCCGCCATGAGGATGGTTGTGGGTTTGGAGTGGTGCATGGGAATGCCCCCCTTGTGCACTTCCTAAACTTTATTTCTCTTCTCGTTTATGTCTCCCCACCATGCGCTCTCTCCCGTGTCATGTCTCCTTCGCCGCAGCGGGTGAGTTCGGTTGGGCAAGAGTTTGTGCTGGCTGCGCGTGCACCGGCCGCACATGAGGATGTTATGGGTTTGGAGTGGTGCATGGGAATGCCCCCCCCTTGTGCACTTCCTAAACTTTATTTCTCTTCTCGTTTATGTCTCCCACCATGCGCTCTCTCCCGTGTCATGTCTCCTTCGCCGCAGCGGGTGAGTTCGGTTGGGCAAAGGTTGTGCTGGCTGCGCGTGCACCGGCCGCATGAGGATGGTTGTGGGTTTGGAGTGGTGCATGGGAAGCCCCCCCTTGTGCACTTCCTAAACTTTATTTCTCTTCTCGTTTATGTCTCCCCACCATGCGCTCTCTCCCGTGTCATGTCTCCTT
>LHPF02000222.1:0-12584 GCA_002245815.2 Micractinium conductrix
TTATGGGTTTGGAGTTGTGCATGGGAATGTCCCCCCTTGTGCACTTCCTAAACTTTACTTCTCTTCTCATTTATGTCTCCCCACATGCGCTTCTCTCCCTTGTCATGCTTCCTTCGCCGCAGCAAGTGAGTTCGGTTGGGCAAGGTTTGTGTTGGCTGTGCATGCACCGGCCGCATGAAGACGTTGGTTGGTTTGGAGTGATGCATGGGAAATGCCCCCCCTGTTCACTTCCTAGACTTTATTTCTGTTCTCGTTTATGTCTTCCCACCATGCGCTTCCCTCCCTTGCCATGCTTCCTGTGGTCCTGCCGGCCACCGCCTGCTCCCCCCTCCAAGGCCTCCCTCCCCTGGCCCAACCCCTGTCCGGGCTGGAGGGAAGCCCCCCTCTTGTTATTTTTTCTAGTGCTTCTGGCGCGTCCAGAGCTCAGTGTTTCGCGCGTGAACCTGAGTACAAGTCATGCTTCCTTCGCCGCAGCTGGTGAGTTCGGTTGGGCAAGGGTTGTACTGGTTGTGCATGCACCGGCCGCATGAGGACGTTGTGGGTTTGGAGTGGTGCAAGGGGTTGCCCCCCTTGTTCACTTCCTAAACTGTATTTCTCTTCTCGTTCACGTCTCCCCACCACGCGCTTCCGTCCCTTGTCATGCTTCCTTCGCCGCAGCTGGTGAGTTCGGTTGGGCAAGGGTTGTACTGGTTGTACGGCACCGACCGCATGAGGATGTTATGGGTTTGGAGTGGTGCATAGGAATGCCCCCTTGTGCACTTCCTAAACTATATTTCTCTTCTCGTTTATGTCTCCCCACCATGCGCTTCTCTCCCTTGTCGTGCTTCCTTCGCCGCAGCTGGTGAGTTCGGTTGGGCAAGGGTTGTACTGGTTGTGCATGCACCGGCCGCATGAGGACGTTGTGGGTTTGGAGTGGTGCAAGGGGTTTGCCCCCCCTTGTTCACTTCTAAACTTTATTTCTCTTCTCGTTCACGTCTCCCCACCACGCGCTTCCGTCCCTTGTCATGCTTCCTTCGCCGCAGCTGGTGAGTTCGGTTGGGCAAGGGTTGTACTGGTTGTGCATGCACCGGCCGCATGAGGACGTTGTGGGTTTGGAGTGGTGCATGGGTATGCCCCCCTTGTTCACTTCCTAAACTTTATTTCTCTTCTCGTTCACGTCTCCCCACCACGCGCTTCCGTCCCTTGTCATGCTTCCTTCGCCGCAGCTGGTGAGTTCGGTTGGGCAAGGGTTGTACTGGTTGTACGGCACCGACCGCATGAGGATGTTATGGGTTTGGAGTGGTGCATAGGAATGCCCCCCTTGTGCACTTCCTAAACTTATTTCTCTTCTCGTTTATGTCTCCCCACCATGCGCTTCTCTCCCTTGTCGTGCTTCCTTCACCGCAGCGAGTGAGTTCGGTTGGCAAGGGTTGTGCTGGCTGTGCGGCACCGACCGCATGAGGATGTTATGGGTTTGGAGTGGTGCATAGGAATGCCCCCCTTGTGCACTTCCTAAACTTTGTTTCTCTTCTCGTTTATGTCTCCCCACCATGCGCTTCTCTCCCTTGTCGTGCTTCCTTCACCGCAGCGAGTGAGTTCGGTTGGGCAAGGGTTGTGCTGGCTGTGCGGCACCGACCGCATGAGGATGTTATGGGTTTGGAGTGGTGCATGGGAATGCCCCCCTTGTGCACTTCCTTAACTTTATTTCTCTTCTCGTTTATGTCTCCCCACCATGCGCTTCCCTCCCTTGTCATGCTTCCTTCACCGCAGCGAGTGAGTTCGGTTGGGCAAGGGTTGTGCTGGCTGTGCGGCACCGACCGCATGAGGATGTTATGGGTTTGGAGTGGTGCATGGAATGCCCCCCTTGTGCACTTCCTAAACTTTTTCTCTTCTCGTTTATGTCTCCCCACCATGCGCTTCTCTCCCTTGTCGTGCTTCCTTCACCGCAGCGAGTGAGTTCGGTTGGGCAAGGGTTGTGCTGGCTGTGCGGCACCGACCGCATGAGGATGTTATGGGTTTGGAGTGGTGCATGGGAATGCCCCCTTGTGCACTTCCTTAACTTTATTTCTCTTCTCGTTTATGTCTCCCCACCATGCGCTTCCCTCCCTTGTCATGCTTCCTTCACCGCAGCGAGTGAGTTCGGTTGGGCAAGGGTTGTGCTGGCTGTGCGGCACCGACCGCATGAGGATGTTATGGGTTTGGAGTGGTGCATAGGAATGCCCCCCTTGTGCACTTCCTAAACTTTGTTTCTCTTCTCGTTTATGTCTCCCCACCATGCGCTTCTCTCCCTTGTCGTGCTTCCTTCACCGCAGCGAGTGAGTTCGGTTGGGCAAGGGTTGTGCTGGCTGTGCGGCACCGACCGCATGAGGATGTTATGGGTTTGGAGTGGTGCATGGGAATGCCCCCTTGTGCACTTCCTTAACTTTATTTCTCTTCTCGTTTATGTCTCCCCACCATGCGCTTATCTCCCTTGTCATGCTTCCTTCACCGCAGCGAGTGAGTTCGGTTGGGCAAGGTTTGTGCTGGCTGTGCGGCACCGACCGCATGAGGACGTTGTGGGTTTGGAGTGGTGCATAGGAATGCCCCCCTTGTGCACTTCCTAAACTTTGTTTCTCTTCTCGTTTATGTCTCCCCACCATGCGCTTCTCTCCCTTGTCGTGCTTCCTTCACCGCAGCGAGTGAGTTCGGTTGGGCAAGGTTTGTGTTGGCTGTGCATGCACCGGCCGCATGAGGACGTTGTGGGTTTGGAGTGGTGCATGGGAATGACCTCCCTTCTGCACTTCCTAAACTTTATTTGTCTTATGAGTTATGTCTCCCCACCATGCGCTTTCTCCCTTGTCGGGCTTCCTTCACCGCAGCGAGTGAGTTCGGTTGGGCAAGGGTTGTGCTGGCTGTGCGGCACCGACCGCATGAGGATGTTATGGGTTTGGAGTGGTGCATAGGAATGCCCCCCTTGTGCACTTCCTAAACTTTTTTCTCTTCTCGTTTATGTCTCCCCACCATGCGCTTCTCTCCCTTGTCGTGCTTCCTTCACCGCAGCGAGTGAGTTCGGTTGGGCAAGGGTTGTGCTGGCTGTGCGGCACCGACCGCATGAGGATGTTATGGGTTTGGAGTGGTGCATGGGAATGCCCCCCTTGTGCACTTCCTTAACTTTATTTCTCTTCTCGTTTATGTCTCCCCACCATGCGCTTCCTCCCTTGTCATGCTTCCTTCACCGCAGCGAGTGAGTTCGGTTGGGCAAGGGTTGTGCTGGCTGTGCGGCACCGACCGCATGAGGATGTTATGGGTTTGGAGTGGTGCATGGGAATGCCCCCCTTGTGCACTTCCTAACTTTATTTCTCTTCTCGTTTATGTCTCCCCACCATGCGCTTCCTCCCTTGTCGTGCTTCCTTCACCGCAGCGAGTGAGTTCGGTTGGGCAAGGGTTGTGCTGGCTGTGCGGCACCGACCGCATGAGGATGTTATGGGTTTGGAGTGGTGCATGGAATGCCCCCCTTGTGCACTTCCTAAACTTTGTTTCTCTTCTCGTTTATGTCTCCCCACCATGCGCTTCTCTCCCTTGTCGTGCTTCCTTCACCGCAGCGAGTGAGTTCGGTTGGGCAAGGGTTGTGCTGGCTGTGCGGCACCGACCGCATGAGGATGTTATGGGTTTGGAGTGGTGCATGGAATGCCCCCCTTGTGCACTTCCTAAACTTTGTTTCTCTTCTCGTTTATGTCTCCCCACCATGCGCTTCTCTCCCTTGTCGTGCTTCCTTCACCGCAGCGAGTGAGTTCGGTTGGGCAAGGGTTGTGCTGGCTGTGCGGCACCGACCGCATGAGGATGTTATGGGTTTGGAGTGGTGCATGGGAATGCCCCCCTTGTGCACTTCCTTAACTTTATTTCTCTTCTCGTTTATGTCTCCCCACCATGCGCTTATCTCCCTTGTCATGCTTCCTTCACCGCAGCGAGTGAGTTCGGTTGGGCAAGGTTTGTGCTGGCTGTGCGGCACCGACCGCATGAGGACGTTGTGGGTTTGGAGTGGTGCATAGGAATGCCCCCCTTGTGCACTTCCTAAACTTTGTTTCTCTTCTCGTTTATGTCTCCCCACCATGCGCTTCTCTCCTTGTCGTGCTTCCTTCACCGCAGCGAGTGAGTTCGGTTGGGCAAGGTTTGTGTGGCTGTGCGCACCGACCGCATGAGGACGTTGTGGGTTTGGAGTGGTGCATGGAATGCCCCCCTTGTGCACTTCCTAAACTTTATTTCTCTTCTGAGTTATGTCTCCCCACCATGCGCTTATCTCCCTTGTCGGGCTTCCTTTCACCGCAGCGAGTGAGTTCGGTTGGGCAAGGGTTGTGCTGGCTGTGCGGCACCGACCGCATGAGGATGTTATGGGTTTGGAGTGGTGCATGGAATGCCCCCCTTGTGCACTTCCTAAACTTTGTTTCTCTTCTCGTTTATGTCTCCCCACCATGCGCTTCTCTCCCTTGTCGTGCTTCCTTCACCGCAGCGAGTGAGTTCGGTTGGGCAAGGGTTGTGCTGGCTGTGCGGCACCGACCGCATGAGGATGTTATGGGTTTGGAGTGGTGCATGGGAATGCCCCCCTTGTGCACTTCCTTAACTTTATTTCTCTTCTCGTTTATGTCTCCCCACCATGCGCTTCCCTCCCTTGTCATGCTTCCTTCACCGCAGCGAGTGAGTTCGGTTGGGCAAGGGTTGTGCTGGCTGTGCGGCACCGACCGCATGAGGATGTTATGGGTTTGGAGTGGTGCATAGGAATGCCCCCCTTGTGCACTTCCTAAACTTTGTTTTCTTCTCGTTTATGTCTCCCCACCATGCGCTTCTCTCCCTTGTCGTGCTTCCTTCACCGCAGCGAGTGAGTTCGGTTGGGCAAGGGTTGTGCTGGCTGTGCGGCACCGACCGCATGAGGATGTTATGGGTTTGGAGTGGTGCATGGGAATGCCCCCCTTGTGCACTTCCTAAACTTTTTTCTCTTCTCGTTTATGTCTCCCCACCATGCGCTTCTCTCCCTTGTCGTGCTTCCTTCACCGCAGCGAGTGAGTTCGGTTGGGCAAGGGTTGTGCTGGCTGTGCGGCACCGACCGCATGAGGATGTTATGGGTTTGGAGTGGTGCATGGGAATGCCCCCCTTGTGCACTTCCTAACTTTATTTCTCTTCTCGTTTATGTCTCCCCACCATGCGCTTTCTCCCTTGTCATGCTTCCTTCACCGCAGCGAGTGAGTTCGGTTGGGCAAGGTTTGTGCTGGCTGTGCGGCACCGACCGCATGAGGACGTTGTGGGTTTGGAGTGGTGCATGGAAATGCCCCCCTTGTGCACTTCCTAAACTTTTTCTCTTCTCGTTTATGTCTCCCCACCATGCGCTTCTCTCCTTGTCGTGCTTCCTTCACCGCAGCGAGTGAGTTCGGTTGGGCAAGGTTTGTGTGGCTGTGCGCACCGGCCGCATGAGGACGTTGTGGTTTGGAGTGGTGCATGGGAATGACCTCCCTTCTGCACTTCCTAAACTTTATTTGTCTTCTGAGTTATGTCTCCCCACCATGCGCTTCTCTCCCTTGTCGGGCTTCCTTCACCGCAGCGAGTGAGTTCGGTTGGGCAAGGGTTGTGCTGGCTGTGCGGCACCGACCGCATGAGGATGTTATGGGTTTGGAGTGGTGCATGGGAATGCCCCCCTTGTGCACTTCCTAACTTTGTTTCTCTTCTCGTTTATGTCTCCCCACCATGCGCTTCTCTCCCTTGTCGTGCTTCCTTCACCGCAGCGAGTGAGTTCGGTTGGGCAAGGGTTGTGCTGGCTGTGCGGCACCGACCGCATGAGGATGTTATGGGTTTGGAGTGGTGCATGGAATGCCCCCTTGTGCACTTCCTTAACTTTATTTCTCTTCTCGTTTATGTCTCCCCACCATGCGCTTCCCTCCCTTGTCGTGCTTCCTTCACCGCAGCGAGTGAGTTCGGTTGGGCAAGGGTTGTGCTGGCTGTGCGGCACGACCGCATGAGGATGTTATGGGTTTGGAGTGGTGCATGGGAATGCCCCCCTTGTGCACTTCCTTAACTTTATTTCTCTTCTCGTTTATGTCTCCCCACCATGCGCTTCCTCCCTTGTCATGCTTCCTTCACCGCAGCGAGTGAGTTCGGTTGGGCAAGGGTTGTGCTGGCTGTGCGGCACCGACCGCATGAGGATGTTATGGGTTTGGAGTGGTGCATGGAATGCCCCCCTTGTGCACTTCCTAAACTTTGTTTCTCTTCTCGTTTATGTCTCCCCACCATGCGCTTCTCTCCCTTGTCGTGCTTCCTTCACCGCAGCGAGTGAGTTCGGTTGGGCAAGGGTTGTGCTGGCTGTGCGGCACCGACCGCATGAGGATGTTATGGGTTTGGAGTGGTGCATGGGAATGCCCCCCTTGTGCACTTCCTTAACTTTATTTCTCTTCTCGTTTATGTCTCCCCACCATGCGCTTCCTCCCTTGTCATGCTTCCTTCACCCGCAGCGAGTGAGTTCGGTTGGGCAAGGGTTGTGCTGGCTGTGCGGCACCGACCGCATGAGGATGTTATGGGTTTGGAGTGGTGCATAGGAATGCCCCCTTGTGCACTTCCTAAACTTTGTTTCTCTTCTCGTTTATGTCTCCCCACCATGCGCTTCTCTCCCTTGTCGTGCTTCCTTCACCGCAGCGAGTGAGTTCGGTTGGGCAAGGGTTGTGCTGGCTGTGCGGCACCGACCGCATGAGGATGTTATGGGTTTGGAGTGGTGCATGGGAATGCCCCCCTTGTGCACTTCCTTAACTTTATTTCTCTTCTCGTTTATGTCTCCCCACCATGCGCTTCTCTCCCTTGTCGTGCTTCCTTCACCGCAGCGAGTGAGTTCGGTTGGGCAAGGGTTGTGCTGGCTGTGCGGCACCGACCGCATGAGGATGTTATGGGTTTGGAGTGGTGCATGGGAATGCCCCCCTTGTGCACTTCCTTAACTTTATTTCTCTTCTCGTTTATGTCTCCCCACCATGCGCTTCCCTCCCTTGTCATGCTTCCTTCACCGCAGCGAGTGAGTTCGGTTGGGCAAGGTTTGTGCTGGCTGTGCGGCACCGACCGCATGAGGACGTTGTGGGTTTGGAGTGGTGCATAGGAATGCCCCCTTGTGCACTTCCTAAACTTTGTTTCTCTTCTCGTTTATGTCTCCCCACCATGCGCTTCTCTCCCTTGTCGTGCTTCCTTCACCCGCAGCGAGTGAGTTCGGTTGGGCAAGGTTTGTGTTGGCTGTGCATGCACCGGCCGCATGAGGACGTTGTGGGTTTGGAGTGGTGCATGGGAATGACCTCCCTTCTGCACTTCCTAAACTTTATTTGTCTTATGAGTTATGTCTCCCCACCATGCTCTTATCTCCCTTGTCGGGCTACCTTCGCCGCAGCAAGTGAGTTCGGTTGGGCAAGGGTTGTGCTGGCTGTGCGTGCACCGGCCGCATGAGGATGTTATGGTTTTGGAGTGGTGCATGGGAATGCCCCCCCTTGTGCACTTCCTAAACTTTATTTCTCTTCTCGTTCACGGTCTCCCCACCATGCCGCTTCCCTCCCTTGTCATGCTTCCTTCACCCGCAGCGAGTGAGTTCGGTTGGGCAAGGGTTTGTGCTGGCTGTGCGGCACCGACCGCATGAGGACGTTGTGGTTTTGAAGTGGTGCATAGGAATGCCCCCCTTGTGCACTTCCTAAACTTTGTTTCTCTTCTCGTTTATGTCTCCCCACCATGCGCTTCTCTCCCTTGTCGTGCTTCCTTCACCGCAGCGAGTGAGTTCGGTTGGGCAAGGTTTGTGTTGGCTGTGCATGCACCGGCCGCATGAGGACGTTGTGGGTTTGGGAGTGGTGCATGGAATGACCTCCCTTCTGCACTTCCTAAACTTTATTTGTCTTCTGGGTTATGTCTCCCCACCACGCGCTTCTCTACCTTGTCATGCTTCCTTGCACAGGTGGTGAGTTCGGTTGGGCAAGGGTTGTGCTGGCTGCGCGTGCACCCGCCGCATGAGGACGTTGTGGGTTTGGAGTGGTGCATGGGAATGACCTCCCTTCTGCACTTCCTAAACTTTATTTGTCTTATGGGTTATGTCTCCCCACCATGCGCTTCTCTACCTTGTCATGCTTCCTTGCACAGGTGGTGAGTTCGGTTGGGCAAGGGTTGTGCTGGCTGCGCGTGCACCCGCCGCATGAGGACGTTGTGGGTTTGGAGTGGTGCATGGGAATGCCCCCACTTGTGCACTTCCTTAACTTTATTTCTCTTCTCGTTCACATCTCCCCACCATGCGCGTCCCTCCCTTGTCATGCTTCCATTGCCGCAGTCGGTGAGTTCGGTTGGGCAAGGGTTGTGCTGGCTGTACGGCACCGACCGCATGAGGATGTTATGGGTTTGGAGTGGTGCATAGGAATGCCCCCCTTGTGCACTTCCTAAACTTTATTTCTCTTCTCGTTCACGTCAACCCACCACGCGCTTCCGTCCCTTGTCATGCTTCCTTCGCCGCAGCTGGTGAGTTCGGTTGAGCTAGGGTTTTGCTGGCTCTGCGTGCACCGGCCGCATGAGGACATTATGGGTTTGGAGTTGTGCATGGGAATGTCCCCCCTTGTGCACTTCCTAAACTTTATTTCTCTTCTCGTTTATGTCTCCCCACCATGCGCTTATCTCCCTTGTCATGCTTCCTTCACCGCAGCGAGTGAGTTCGGTTGGGCAAGGTTTGTGCTGGCTGTGCGGCACCGACCGCATGAGGACGTTGTGGGTTTGGAGTGGTGCATAGGAATGCCCCCCTTGTGCACTTCCTAACTTTGTTTCTCTTCTCGTTATGTCTCCCCACCATGCGCTTCTCTCCCTTGTCGTGCTTCCTTCACCGCAGCGAGTGAGTTCGGTTGGGCAAGGTTTGTGTTGGCTGTGCATGCACCGGCCGCATGAGGACGTTGTGGGTTTGGAGTGGTGCATGGGAATGACCTCCCTTCTGCACTTCCTAAACTTTATTTGTCTTTGAGTTATGTCTCCCCACCATGCTCTTATCTCCCTTGTCGGGCTTCCTTCACCGCAGCGAGTGAGTTCGGTTGGGCAAGGGTTGTGCTGGCTGTGCGGCACCGACCGCATGAGGATGTTATGGGTTTGGAGTGGTGCATGGGAATGCCCCCCTTGTGCACTTCCTTAACTTTGTTTCTCTTCTCGTTTATGTCTCCCACCATGCGCTTCTCTCCCTTGTCGTGCTTCCTTCACCGCAGCGAGTGAGTTCGGTTGGGCAAGGGTTGTGCTGGCTGTGCGGCACCGACCGCATGAGGATGTTATGGGTTTGGAGTGGTGCATGGGAATGCCCCCTTGTGCACTTCCTAAACTTTGTTTCTCTCTCGTTTATGTCTCCCCACCATGCGCTTCTCTCCCTTGTCGTGCTTCCTTCACCGCAGCGAGTGAGTTCGTTGGGCAAGGGTTGTGCTGGCTGTGCGGCACCGACCGCATGAGGATGTTATGGGTTTGGAGTGGTGCATGGGAATGCCCCCCTTGTGCACTTCCTTAACTTTATTTCTCTTCTCGTTTATGTCTCCCCACCATGCGCTTCTCTCCCTTGTCGTGCTTCCTTCACCGCAGCGAGTGAGTTCGGTTGGGCAAGGGTTGTGCTGGCTGTGCGGCACCGACCGCATGAGGATGTTATGGGTTTGGAGTGGTGCATGGGAATGCCCCCCTTGTGCACTTCTTAACTTTATTTCTCTTCTCGTTTATGTCTCCCACCATGCGCTTCCCTCCCTTGTCATGCTTCCTTCACCGCAGCGAGTGAGTTCGGTTGGGCAAGGTTTTGTGCTGGCTGTGCGGCACCGACCGCATGAGGTTATGTCTCCCCACCATGCGCTTCTCTACCTTGTCATGCTTCCTTGCACAGGTGGTGAGTTCGGTTGGGCAAGGGTTGTGCTGGCTGCGCGTGCACCCGCCGCATGAGGACGTTGTGGGTTTGGAGTGGTGCATGGGAATGACCTCCCTTCTGCACTTCCTAAACTTTATTTGTCTTCTTTATGTCTCCCCACCATGCGCTTCTCTACCTTGTCATGCTTCCTTGCACAGGTGGTGAGTTCGGTTGGGCAAGGGTTGTGCTGGCTGCGCGTGCACCGGCCGCATGAGGACGTTGTGGGTTTGGAGTGGTGCATGGGAATGCCCCCCTTGTGCACTTCCTTAAACTTTATTTCTCTTCTCGTTCACATGTCTCCCCACCATGCGCTTCCTCCCTTGTCATGCTTCCTTTGCCGCAGCGGTGAGTTCGGTTGGGCAAGGGTTGTGCTGGCTGTACGGCACCGACCGCATGAGGATGTTATGGGTTTGGAGTGGTGCATAGGAATGCCCCCCTTGTGCACTTCCTAAACTTTATTTCTCTTCTCGTTCACGTCAACCCACCACGCGCTTCCGTCCCTTGTCATGCTTCCTTCGCCGCAGCTGGTGAGTTCGGTTGAGCTAGGGTTTGCTGGCTCTGCGTGCACCGGCCGCATGAGGACATTATGGGTTTGGAGTTGTGCATGGGAATGTCCCCCCTTGTGCACTTCCTAAACTTTATTTCTCTTCTCGTTTATGTCTCCCCACCATGCGCTTATCTCCCTTGTCATGCTTCCTTCACCGCAGCGAGTGAGTTCGGTTGGGCAAGGTTTGTGCTGGCTGTGCGGCACCGACCGCATGAGGACGTTGTGGGTTTGGAGTGGTGCATAGGAATGCCCCCCTTGTGCACTTCCTAAACTTTGTTTCTCTTCTCGTTTATGTCTCCCCACCATGCGCTTCTCTTCCTTGTCGTGCTTCCTTCACCGCAGCGAGTGAGTTCGGTTGGGCAAGGTTTGTGTTGGCTGTGCATGCACCGGCCGCATGAGGACGTTGTGGGTTTGGAGTGGTGCATGGGAATGACCTCCCTTCTGCACTTCCTAAACTTTATTTGTCTTATGAGTTATGTCTCCCCACCATGCGCTTATCTCCCTTGTCGCTTCCTTCACCGCAGCGAGTGAGTTCGGTTGGGCAAGGGTTGTGCTGGCTGTGCGGCACCGACCGCATGAGGATGTTATGGGTTTGGAGTGGTGCATGGGAATGCCCCCCTTGTGCACTTCCTTAACTTTGTTTCTCTTCTCGTTTATGTCTCCCCACCATGCGCTTCTCTCCCTTGTCGTGCTTCCTTCACCGCAGCGAGTGAGTTCGGTTGGGCAAGGGTTGTGCTGGCTGTGCGGCACCGACCGCATGAGGATGTTATGGGTTTGGAGTGGTGCATGGGAATGCCCCCCTTGTGCACTTCCTTAACTTTTTTCTCTTCTCGTTTATGTCTCCCCACCATGCGCTTCCCTCCCTTGTCATGCTTCCTTCACCGCAGCGAGTGAGTTCGGTTGGGCAAGGTTGTGCTGGCTGTGCGGCACCGACCGCATGAGGATGTTATGGGTTTGGAGTGGTGCATAGGAATGCCCCCCTTGTGCACTTCCTAAACTTTGTTTCTCTTCTCGTTTATGTCTCCCCACCATGCGCTTCTCTCCCTTGTCGTGCTTCCTTCACCGCAGCGAGTGAGTTCGGTTGGGCAAGGGTTGTGCTGGCTGTGCGGCACCGACCGCATGAGGATGTTATGGGTTTGGAGTGGTGCATGGGAATGCCCCCCTTGTGCACTTCCTTAACTTTATTTCTCTTCTCGTTTATGTCTCCCCACCATGCGCTTCCCTCCTTGTCATGCTTCCTTCACCGCAGCGAGTGAGTTCGGTTGGGCAAGGGTTGTGCTGGCTGTGCGGCACCGACCGCATGAGGATGTTATGGGTTTGGAGTGGTGCATAGGAATGCCCCCCTTGTGCACTTCCTAAACTTTTTTCTCTTCTCGTTTATGTCTCCCCACCATGCGCTTCTCTCCCTTGTCGTGCTTCCTTCACCGCAGCGAGTGAGTTCGGTTGGGCAAGGGTTGTGCTGGCTGTGCGGCACCGACCGCATGAGGATGTTATGGGTTTGGAGTGGTGCATGGGAATGCCCCCCTTGTGCACTTCCTTAACTTTATTTCTCTTCTCGTTTATGTCTCCCCACCATGCGCTTCCCTCCCTTGTCATGCTTCCTTCACCGCAGCGAGTGAGTTCGGTTGGGCAAGGGTTGTGCTGGCTGTGCGGCACCGACCGCATGAGGATGTTATGGGTTTGGAGTGGTGCATAGGAATGCCCCCCTTGTGCACTTCCTAAACTTTTGTTTCTCTTCTCGTTTATGTCTCCCCACCATGCGCTTCTCTCCCTTGTCGTGCTTCCTTCACCGCAGCGAGTGAGTTCGGTTGGGCAAGGGTTGTGGCTGTGCGGCACCGACCGCATGAGGATGTTATGGGTTTGGAGTGGTGCATGGGAATGCCCCCCTTGTGCACTTCCTTAACTTTATTTCTCTTCTCGTTTATGTCTCCCCACCATGCGCTTCTCTCCCTTGTCGTGCTTCCTTCACCGCAGCGAGTGAGTTCGGTTGGGCAAGGGTTGTGCTGGCTGTGCGCACGACCGCATGAGGATGTTATGGGTTTGAGTGGTGCATGGGAATGCCCCCCTTGTGCACTTCCTTAACTTTATTTCTCTTCTCGTTTATGTCTCCCCACCATGCGCTTCCCTCCCTTGTCATGCTTCCTTCACCGCCAGCGAGTGAGTTCGGTTGGGCAA
>LHPF02000223.1:0-12432 GCA_002245815.2 Micractinium conductrix
TGTGGCGTGCCAGGGCTCCACGGCTTGGGCGATGTCGGGGCGGGTGCAGATGGAGAGGTACATGAGGGAGCCCACCAGAGCAGAGTAGGAGTGGTCTGGGTGTCGAGGGGGTGCCTTGCTTGGTGAGTTTGATTGAGGCGTTGGCGGGGGTGCTTGCTGTCTTGGCGTCGTCCATGCCGTACTTGGAGAGCAGGTCTTTGATGTTGCGGCTCTGGGCGAGCTTGATGGTCTTGGCGGTGCGGTCGCGAATGAGATCCATCCCAGAAAAAAGGTGGCGTTGCCTAGATCGCGAGCCTCGAAGGCGGCCATGAGCTTCTGCTTGATGGCGGCAGAGGAGGTGGTCTTGGGGTGACGATGAGGATGTCGTCGACGTAGGTGAGCAGGTAAGCGGGCTTGGACGGATCGGTGGAGATGAAGAGGCCGGCGTCTGCCTGGGACGCGGTGAAGCCCAGTTTAGCCAGCTCAGCCTTGAGGGTTTGGTACCAGGCGCGGGGAGCTTGCTTGAGGCCGTACAGTGCCTTGTTGAGCTTGCAGCAGAGGTGGGCTTGCCAAGGGTGTAGCCTGGCGGGGGTGAGACGTAGACTTCTGTTGGAATGCACCCAACATCCCATCATAAGCCCAGGAAAATGCATCCTTGTAATTAGCCTACGGGCTGGCTCTTTTGGATGCTCAACAGGTTATGGGCCCCATTCACGCTGACAAACGTGACAGCGGACCTGTAGGTCCCTGGTTCGATTCCTGGCCGGGCGAGTCGATTATTCCTCCCGTGAGTAGGCCATGCGCTGCTCTGACGAGTCCCAAGTGCGACTCTGGTTTCCGCCAACACCGATGGAATGTTGTGCGAGGGGGAGTGTTGGAATGCACCCATCATCCCATCATAAGCCCAGGAAAATGCATCCTTGTAATTAGCCTACGGGCTGGCGCTTTTGGATGCTCAACAGGTTATGGGCCCCAATCCGCTCAACACTCCCACGCAGGCTGCACAACCCCTGCCACTGCGCTTGAGTCCCGCCCCCTTCCCGCGGTCACCCCGGAACCCTTGGCCACAGCACCGCGCGCCTCCCTTCCTTCGCGCTTCCCCCACGCGCAACAGCGCGCAAATCCCGCCTCCAAAAGCCCCGCGAATCCCGCCTCGCCCTCCGAAAAAAAAAACACGCGCACTTCCCGCCCTCAGCACCACCCGCTGCCGCACGCCCACGCGCCTCCCTCCTTCGCGCTCCACGCGATACAGCGCACTTCCCCCCGTCCCAATCGCGCAGTTCGGGCGTGCAAACCCGCGCGCACCCCCAGCCACTCCGGCTCCCCAGCTTACCCCCGCCCAGCCAGCAGCCAGCGGCGCAGCATCCAGCAGCATCCAGCAGCCAGCCTGCCCGCTTGCTTCAGCCTGCCAGCGCGCTATATAGCGCCCACGCTTACAGCTTGTAGCTGGGCTGCGCAAGCGCGCGCCGCGCACGGGCCTCTCGCCCTCTCCAGTACCTCGTACCTCCTCTCACACATCCCCTCCCTCCCCTCTCCTCTCTCCATTCCTCCAACAGGTGCATCTTCGCCTCCGTCGCCACCTCCGCCCCCACCTACGTCTCCGTCGCTTTATCCGACACTGTTGAGGTGAGGCAGCGTCAGCGTCAGCAGGCGGCGCTGCGCTCTTAAAGCGCGGCAACGGCTGCAGCACCGCACGTGCGTCTGGTCAGCGCTACGGCGGCACACACGCACTAGCGCACACACACAGCGCTAAGTGCTTGCGGCACACACACGGCACGGTCCGTTAGCAGCGCTCACCCTTGCGCTCAGCCCCGGCCACAGCAGCGCTCACCTAGCGCCCGGCCCGCCGACGGCACGCAGCAGCGCCCTCCTTGCGATCATCCCTCGGCCCAGCCAGCAGCGCTCACCTAGCGCTAGTGTCCGCAGCCCGGGCAGTGCTCACCTAGCACTGACGCCCGCGGCACTCCGCGGCCCAGCCCCGGCAGCGGCAACCAGCCAGCCGTCAGCCCCGGCCCAGCCGTCAGTCGGCCCGTCGAGCGCCCAAGCCTCTGCCTCTGGCACGCTTCGGCAGCTCCACGCCGCGGCCCCCCCCCCCAACCACTCAGCCCTGGGTTGCGTTGTCCTCGTGAGGCACGTAACCCCCGAAGCCCCGTACTTGGCCTTGTGCCAGTACCGGCGTGCTTAGGGCGCACCGCTGCTGCGGTCACCGTCACCCGTCAGCCCCCAGCCCGCCTCGGCGCCAGCCAGAGTTGCGCAGTCCTCGTGTGGCACGCAACTCTCGCCCAGTGCTAGGCCTCGTGTGCCTAGTACTGGCTATTCGCGGCAAAGGCAGCCGCAGGCCTTGCCGCTTTGCGCGGCACGCAGCCTTTAGTACCTGCGGGCCTGACCAGCCCCCCTTCCACGTGGCGCACCACCACCAAGCTCGGCACCACTGGCCTCCCCTTAGGCCTCACCTCCGCCGACCGCTGCGCCACCGGCCCACCATGCCGCCGGCTCACCTCCGCCATCTACCTGCGCAACCGCTCCCCCTAAGTGGCCGAGACAAGACCCCCTTTGAGCTGTTCTACGGCACCAAGCCTGACGTCTCCCACCTTCGCATTTTTGGCGCCACCGTCTTCGCCCACACCCCCTCTGCCCTGCGCACCAAGCTGGACCCCGTGAGCCAGCCCGGCCGCCTCATTGGCTACGCCGCCAACCGCAAGGGCTACAAAATTCTGCTCAACTCCGGCGCCATCATCACCTCTCGCGACGTCACCTTTGATGAGTCCAAGCCGCCCAAGCCCACCTCACCCACCTCGCACAAGCCCCCCTCCCAGCCCGAGACCTCCCAGCCTGAGCCTGTGCCCTTCGCCTTCGACTCCGACACCGAAGACGTGGGAGCTGCCGCCGACGCGCAGCCCCCGCCTGAAGACGCACCACCGCCCTCGCCCCCCCTCGCCCAGCGCCGCCAAGTGCGCGTTGTTGGAATGCACCCAACATCCCATCATAAGCCCAGGAAAATGCATCCTTGTAATTAGCCTACGGGCTGGCGCTTTTGGATGCTCAACAGGTTATGGGCCCCAACCCCTGCCACTGCGCTTGAGTCCCGCCCCCTTCCCGCGGTCACCCCGGAACCCCTGGCCACAGCACCGCGCGCCTCCCTTCCTTCGCGCTTCTCCCACGCGCAACAGCGCGCAAATCCCGCCTCCAAAAGGCCCCGCGACAATCCCGCCTCGCCCCTCCGAAAAAAAAACACGCGCACTTCCCGCCCCTCAGCACCACCCGCTGCCGCACGCCCACGCGCCTCCCTCCTTCGCGCTCCACGCGATACAGCGCACTTCCCCCCGTCCCAATCGCGCAGTTCGGGCGTGCAAACCCGCGCGCACCCCCAGCCACTCCGGCTCCCCAGCTTACCCCCGCCCAGCCAGCAGCCAGCGGCGCAGCATCCAGCAGCATCCAGCAGCCAGCCTGCCCGCTTGCTTCAGCCTGCCAGCGCGCTATATAAGCGCCCACGCTTACAGCTTGTAGCTGGGCTGCGCAAGCGCGCGCCCGCGCACGGGCCTCTCGCCCTCTCCAGTACCTCGTACCTCCTCTCACACATCCCTCCCTCCCCTCTCCTCTCTCCATTCCTCCAACAGGTGCATCTTCGCCTCCGTCGCCACCTCCGCCCCCACCTACGTCTCCGTCGCTTTATCCGACACTGTTGAGGTGAGGCAGCGTCAGCGTCAGCAGGCGGCGCTGCGCTCTTAAAGCGCGGCAACGGCTGCAGCACCGCACGTGCGTCTGGTCAGCGCTACGGCGGCACACACGCACTAGCGCACACACAGCGCTAAGTGCTTGCGGCACACACACGGCACGGTCCGTTAGCAGCGCTCACCCTTGCGCTCAGCCCCGGCCACAGCAGCGCTCACCTAGCGCCCGGCCCGCCGACGGCACGCAGCAGCGCCCTCCTTGCGATCATCCCCTCGGCCCAGCCAGCAGCGCTCACCTAGCGCTAGTGTCCGCAGCCCGGGCAGTGCTCACCTAGCACTGACGCCCGCGGCACTCCCGCGGCCCAGCCCGGCAGCGGCAACCAGCCAGCCGTCAGCCCCGGCCCAGCCGTCAGTCGGCCCGTCGAGCGCCCAAGCCTCTGCCTCTGGCACGCTTCGGCAGCTCCACGCCGCGGCCCCCCCCCCAACCACTCAGCCCTGGGTTGCGTTGTCCTCGTGAGGCACGTAACCCCCGAAGCCCCGTACTTGGCCTTGTGCCAGTACCGGCGTGCTTAGGGCGCACCGCTGCTGCGGTCACCGTCACCCGTCAGCCCCCAGCCCGCCTCGGCGCCAGCCAGAGTTGCGCAGTCCTCGTGTGGCACGCAACTCTCGCCCAGTGCTAGGCCTCGTGTGCCTAGTACTGGCTATTCGCGGCAAAGGCAGCCGCAGGCCTTGCCGCTTTGCGCGGCACGCAGCCTTCAGTACCTGCGGGCCTGACCAGCCCCCCTTCCACGTGGCGCACCACCACCAAGCTCGGCACCACTGGCCTCCCCTTAGGCCTCACCTCCGCCGACCGCTGCGCCACCGGCCCACCATGCCGCCGGCTCACCTCCGCCATCTACCTGCGCAACCGCTCCCCCTAAGTGGCCGAGACAAGACCCCTTTGAGCTGTTCTACGGCACCAAGCCTGACGTCTCCCACCTTCGCATTTTTGGCGCCACCGTCTTCGCCCACACCCCCTCTGCCCTGCGCACCAAGCTGGACCCCGTGAGCCAGCCCGGCCGCCTCATTGGCTACGCCGCCAACCGCAAGGGCTACAAAATTCTGCTCAACTCCGGCGCCATCATCACCTCTCGCGACGTCACCTTTGATGAGTCCAAGCCGCCCAAGCCCACCTCACCCACCTCGCACAAGCCCCCCTCCCAGCCCGAGACCTCCCAGCCTGAGCCTGTGCCCTTCGCCTTCGACTCCGACACCGAAGACGTGGGAGCTGCCGCCGACGCGCAGCCCCCGCCTGAAGACGCACCACCGCCCTCGCCCCCCCTCGCCCAGCGCCGCCAAGTGCGCGTCGCTGCGCGGCGCCCTGCCAGCGAGTGGCAGGACGACGCCTACCGCATCACCGGCCGCTCCAACGTCGCTGCCAATGCCGCCATCGCCAACGAGCCCACCACCATGAAGGAAGCCCTCTCCGGACCTGACGCCGCCGCCTGGCAGCTGGCTATGGACGACGAGATGGCATCCCTCATCGCCAATGACACCTGGACCCTCTGCGAGCCGCCCCACGGCACCAAGCCCATCCCAGCCAAGTGGGTGTACAAAATCAAGCGTGACTCCAACGGCAACATCGAGCGCTACAAAGCCCGCCTGGTTGTGCAAGGCTTCCGCCAGCGCGAGGGCATCGACTACGACGAAGTTTTCGCTCCGGTCTCCAAGTACTCCACCCTGCGCACCGTCCTCTCCACCGCCGCCGCCCAAGACCTGGACCTGCACCAGCTCGACATCAAGACTGCCTTCCTCAACGGCACCATCGACGAAGAAGTCTACGTCTCACCCCCGCCAGGCTACACCCTTAGCAAGCCCACCCTCTGCTGCAAGCTCAACAAGGCACTGTACGGCCTCAAGCAAGCTCCCCGCGCCTGGTACCAAACCCTCAAGGCTGAGCTGGCTAAACTGGGCTTCACCGCGTCCCAGGCAGACGCCGGCCTCTTCATCTCCACCGATCCGTCCAAGCCCGCTTACCTGCTCACCTACGTCGACGACATCCTCATCGTCACCCCCAAGACCACCTCCTCCGCCGCCATCAAGCAGAAGCTCATGGCCGCCTTCGAGGCTCGCGATCTAGGCAACGCCACCTTCTTTCTGGGGATGGATCTCATTCGCGACCGCACCGCCAAGACCATCAAGCTCGCCCAGAGCCGCAACATCAAAGACCTGCTCTCCAAGTACGGCATGGACGACGCCAAGACAGCAAGCACCCCCGCCAACGCCTCAATCAAACTCACCAAGCAAGGCACACCCCTCGACACCCAGACCCACTCCTACTCTGCTCTGGTGGGCTCCCTCATGTACCTCTCCATCTGCACCCGCCCCGACATCGCCCAAGCCGTGGGAGCCCTGGCACGCCACATGGCCAACCCCCACCGACCACTGGACCGCCGCCAAGACCGTTCTGCGCTACCTCACCGGCACCCCAGACATCGGCATCACCTTCGGCGCAGGCCCCCCAGGCCTGCAAGTCTTCTGCGACGCAGACCACGCTGGCGACATCGACACCCGCCGCTCCACCACTGGCTACGCCTTCATCTTCAACGGCGGCGCCATCTCCTGGGCCTCCCGTCTGCAGCCCACCGTCGCTGCCTCCACCACCGAGGCCGAGTACATCGCCGCCGCCACCACCATCAAGGAAGGCCTGTGGCTGCGCAAACTTTTCCAAGACCTGAGCCTGGACCTGCACACCGTCGCCATCTGTGCCGACAGCCAGACCGCCCTCAAGCTGCTCAAGAACCCCATCGTCTCCAACCGTTCCAAGCACATCGACGTCGTGCACCACTTTGCACGCGAGCGCGTCGCCCGCAACGAAGTCACCTTCGAGTACATCTCCACAGAGTCCATGGTCGCCGACGCGCTCACCAAGCCCGTCCCCGCCACCAAGTTCAACTTCTGCCGTGCTGGAATGGGCCTCTCTTAAAGCGGCAGCGGCTGTGCAGCCTGCGTGGGAGTGTTGAGCGGCGCCGCTCCCCGCGCGCCGCCTTCTCTCCAGCCTGCCATCCGTTGCTCTCTCCTAGCCCCCTTCGCCTTTCCCAACCGCGCGCCTGCCCACGCGCCCGTCTGTGCCCGCTCCCCAAAGTGCCCCGTCCTTCACGCGCCCCTTCCAGGAGCCGCACTGGTATCCGACCCGTCCTCTCTCCTTCGCACTTCTCGTGTTGTGTCCCCGCGTCCTTTCTCGCCCCGCGTCCTGCTCTGCCGCGTGGCTCGTACTCTGCCTGCCCTCCCTCAAAACCCTGCCCCCCGCCTGCTCTGCACTCATTCTGCCGAAGCTCCACACACCCTGTGACACCTCTCACTCCAACAGGTTATGGGCCCCATTCACGCTGACAAACGTGACAGCGGACCTGTAGGTCCCTGGTTCGATTCCTGGCCGGGCGAGTCGATTATTCCTCCCCGTGAGTAGGCCGTGCGCTGCTCTGACGAGTCCCAAGTGCGACTCTGGTTTCCGCCAACATCGATGGAATGTTGTGCGAGGGGGAGTGTTGGAATGCACCCATCATCCCATCATAAGCCCAGGAAAATGCATCCTTGTAATTAGCCTACGGGCTGGCGCTTTTGGATGCTCAACAACTTCTTCGTCGATGGTGCCGTTGAGGAAGGCAGTCTTGATGTCGAGCTGGTGCAGGTCCAGGTCTTGGGCGGCGGCGGTGGAGAGGACGGTGCGCAGGGTGGAGTACTTGGAGACCGGAGCGAAAACTTCGTCGTAGTCGATGCCCTCGCGCTGGCGGAAGCCTTGCACAACCAGGCGGGCTTTGTAGCGCTCGATGTTGCCGTTGGAGTCACGCTTGATTTTGTACACCCACTTGGCTGGGATGGGCTTGGTGCCGTGGGGCGGCTCGCAGAGGGTCCAGGTGTCATTGGCGATGAGGGAGGCCATCTCGTCGTCCATAGCCAACTGCCAGGCGGCGGCGTCAGGTCCGGAGAGGGCTTCCTTCATGGTGGTGGGCTCGTTGGCGATGGCGGCATTGGCAGCGACGTTGGAGCGGCCGGTGATGCGGTAGGCGTCGTCCTGCCACTCGCTGGCAGGGCGCCGCGCAGCTACGCGCACTTGGCGGCGCTGGGCGAGGGGGGAGGGCGGTGGTGCGTCTTCAGGCGGGGGCTGCGCATCGGCGGCAGCTCCCACGTCTTCGGTATCGGAGTCGAAGGCGAAGGGCACAGGCTCAGGCTGGGAGGTCTCGGGCTGGGAGGGGGGCTTGTGCGAGGTGGGTGAGGTGGGCTTGGGCGGCTTGGACTCATCAAAGGTGACGTCGCGAGAGGTGATGATGGCGCCGGAGTTGAGCAGAATTTTGTAGCCCTTGCGGTTGGCGGCGTAGCCAATGAGGCGGCCGGGCTGGCTCACGGGGTCCAGCTTGGTGCGCAGGGCAGAGGGGGTGTGGGCGAAGACGGTGGCGCCAAAAATGCGCAGGTGGGAGACGTCAGGCTTGGTGCCGTAGAACAGCTCAAATGGGGTCTTGTCTCGGCCACTTAGGGGGAGCGGTTGCGCAGGTAGTTGGCGGTGACGATGGCGTCAGCCCAGAGGTGCTTGGGCAGGCCGGCGTCGGAGAGCATGGGGCGCCTTCTCCCACAGGGTGCGGTTGAGGCGCTCGGCCTTGCCGTTTTGTTGAGGGGAGTAGGGGTTGGTGGTCTCGTGCAGGACGCCTTGGGAGGTGTAAAACTCGGAGAGGGTGGAGTTGCAGAACTCGCCGCCGTTGTCGGATCGCACGCGCTTGACGGGGAGGCCGGCCTGGCGTTGCAGCATGGTGACGGTGTGGATGATGCTGTCGGCGGCGTCGGACTTGTGGCGAGAGGAATGACGAAGGACATGCCGTGAGATCGTCCAGAATGGTGTTGAAGTAGAGGCTGCCGCCGGCGGAGGCGACGGGCAGGGGGCCACACAGGTCGGTGTGCAGCAGCTCCAGGGGTGCCTTGGTGGCGGAGGTGGAGGTGTTGAAGGGGAGGCGGTGTTGCTTGCCCAGGGTGCAGGGCTCGCAGAGGGCGTTGGCGCCGGCAGTCTTGAACTCGGCTGCGGTGACGCGAATGCCAGTGACCATGTCTGGCAACTTGGCCAGGTTGTCAAAGCCCAGGTGGCCCAGGCGGCGGTGCCAGAGGTGGGGGGTCTCGGCGGTGCGCGCAGCGTAGGCGGTGGTGGGGCGCCAGAGGTGGGGGCGAGGCGACCCTCCAAGTAGTAGATGTTGTTGGCGGTGGCTGGAGCAGTGGCGACGGTGGTGGAGTGGCGGTAGATGGTGCA
Organism: Micractinium conductrix; assembly: GCA_002245815.2. Classification (NCBI taxonomy): domain Eukaryota; kingdom Viridiplantae; phylum Chlorophyta; class Trebouxiophyceae; order Chlorellales; family Chlorellaceae; genus Micractinium; species Micractinium conductrix. The sequence continues at coordinate 8,923 of LHPF02000223.1, forward strand.
GCCGTCGGCGCCAAAGGAGAAAGTGTAGCCCTTCTGTGCAGCGTAGCTGACGGAGAAGAGGCTCTCGGCGGCGGTGGGCAGATATAGCACATCGGTGATGGTGGCGATGCGGCCAGGTGCCAGCTCGAGGTGGATGTCGCCAACAGCGGTGGGCTCTGCCTGGGCGCCGTTGCCGAAGGTGACGGTGAGGTTGTCAGGTGGGGGCCGCAGGTTGGTGAGGGCGCTCTTGAGTGGGGTCATGTGCCGGGACGCGCCGGTGTCGAGCACAAAGCGGCAGGTGTCGCCAGGGGTTGGCGGCGCTTGGGCGGAGAAGGCAGCAGGCTCGGGTGGTGCCGCGAAAGAAAAGGGGATGGCGGCGGCGAAGGGGGTGACGAACTCTGGTGGCGGCGGCTCGGTGGAGACGTAGATGGTGCGGCCGTCGGCGCTAAAGGACAGCTCCGGCTCGGTGGAGGGTTGCGCCATGGCGGTGAAGGCGATGGCGCTGTACTGCTGGTGCCGCGGGGTTGGAGGTGTGCCGCCAGGCCGGCGCCGCGCTGCCGCCGCCTCCATGTCTGCCTTCTTCTTGCCGCACTCGCCGGCCCAGTGGCCTGGCTTGTGGCAGTAGAGGCAGGTGCCGTCGCCAAAGTCGCGCTCCTCGTGGGGTTTGCGGGGGCGGTACTGGCGCTCGTTGGAGCGGGGTAGCTTGAGCGGCGGTCGTGGGGGGAGGGAAGCTTGGGCGGCGGTCATCGCTGCGGCGGTCGTCGGGGCGGCGGCCGGAGCGCTCGTCGCGGCGTGGTGGCGGGCCGCGGCTGCCGCTGGTGGGGTTGGGTCCGCGGCGAAAGGTGAAGGAGGGCTTGGCCAGCAGGGCAGTCTCGTTGGAGCGGTCGGGGCGGTCGGGGCCGCGCTGGCGCTGCTCCACTTGCATGAGTTTGGGCAGCACAGAGTCCAGGGTGAGCTCTGCGTCGGCGGTGTTCTCGATGATGGTGAGGATGGTGTCGTAGGGGACGGCAGGCCTTGCACGGTGGCCAGAAGATGTCTTCTTCCTTGAAGTCGGGGAAGGATTCCAGGAGCTTGTCTTGCAGGGCCTTGGCGCGGGCAAAGTATTTGGTGAGGGGCTCGCCGGCGGCCATCTTGAAGGAGCTGAGGTCGCGGCGGAGGCGGAGCTTGAGGGCGGTGCCCTTGGTCTTGAAGATGGCGGCGAGGGAGTCCCATGCCTCCTTGGCGGTCTTGGAGCGTTGGATGGTGGCCAGATGTTGTGAGGTGACGCACAGGCCGATGATGGCGCGGGCCTTGCGGCAGTCGGCGACGGGGGCGTCGTCGGTGGTGACGGCCTCCCACAGGCCCTTGGTGGTGAGGAAGTATTCCATGCGCGGTGCCCAGATAAGGTAGTTGCTGGTGTCGAGGCGCTCAACGGTGAGGGCGCCGAAGGGGTCGGGCGACATGGTGGGCCGGTGGCGCAGCGGTCGGCGGAGGTGAGGCCTAAGGGGAGGCCGGTGGTGCCGAGCTTGGTGGTGGTGCGCCACGTGGAAGGGGGGCTGGTCAGGCCCGCAGGTACTGAAGGCTGCGTGCCGCGCAAAGCGGCAAGGCCTGCGGCTGCCTTTGCCGCGAATACCCAGTACTAGGCACACGAGGCCTAGCACTGGGCGAGAGTTGCGTGCCACACGAGGACTGCGCAACTCTGGCTGGCGCCGAGGCGGGCTGGGGGCTGACGGGTGACGGTGACCGCAGCAGCGGTGCGCCCTAAGCACGCCGGTACTGGCACAGGGCCAAGTACGGGGCTTCGGGGGTTACGTGCCTCACGAGGACAACGCAACCCAGGGCTGAGTGGTTGGGGGGGGGCCGCGGCGTGGAGCTGCCGAAGCGTGCCAGAGGCAGAGGCTTGGGCGCTCGACGGGCCGACTGACGGCTGGGCCGGGGCTGACGGCTGGCTGGTTGCCGCTGCCGGGGCTGGGCCGCGGGAGTGCCGCGGGCGTCAGTGCTAGGTGAGCACTGCCCGGGCTGCGGACACTAGCGCTAGGTGAGCGCTGCTGGCTGGGCCGAGGGGATGATCGCAAGGAGGGCGCTGCTGCGTGCCGTCGGCGGGCCGGGCGCTAGGTGAGCGCTGCTGTGGCCGGGGCTGAGCGCAAGGGTGAGCGCTGCTAACGGACCGTGCCGTGTGTGTGCCGCAAGCACTTAGCGCTGTGTGTGCGCTAGTGCGTGTGTGCCGCCGTAGCGCTGACCAGACGCACGTGCGGTGCTGCAGCCGTTGCCGCGTTTTAAGAGCGCAGCGCCGCCTGCTGACGCTGACGCTGCCTCACCTCAACAGTGTCGGATAAAGCGACGGAGACGTAGGGGGGGCGGAGGTGGCGACGGAGGCGAAGACGCACCTGTTGGAGGAATGGAGAGGAGAGGGGAGGGAGGGGATGTGTGAGAGGAGGTACGAGGTACTGGAGAGGGCGAGAGGCCCGTGCGCGGGCGCGCGCTTGCGCAGCCCAGCTACAAACTGTAAGCGTGGGCGCTTATATAGCGCGCTGGCAGGCTGAAGCAAGCGGGCAGGCTGGCTGCTGGATGCTGCTGGATGCTGCGCCGCTGGATGCTGGCTGGGCGGGGTAAGCTGGGGAGCCGGAGTGGCTGGGGGTGCGCGCGGTTTGCACGCCGAACTGCGCGATTGGGACGGGGGAAGTGCGCTGTAGCGCGTGGAGCGCGAAGGAGGGAGGCGCGTGGGCGTGGGGCAGCGGGTGGTGCTGAGGGGCGGGAAGTGCGCGTGTTTTTTTCTCGGTGGGGCGAGGCGGGATTATCGCGGGGCCTTTTGGAGCGGGATTTGCGCGCCCGTTGCGCGTGGGGAAGCGCGAAGGAAGGGAGGCGCGCGGTGCTGTGGCCAGGGGTTCCGGGGTGACCGCGGGAAGGGGCGGGACTCAAGCGCAGTGGCAGGGGTTGGGGCCCATAACCTGTTGGAGTGAGAGGTGTCACAGGGTGTGTGGAGCTTCGGCAGAATGAGTGCTGAGCAGGCGGGGGGCAGGGTTTTGAGGGGAGGGCAGGCAGAGTACGAGCCACGCGGCAGAGAAGGACGCGGGGCGAGAAAGGACGCGGGGACACAACACGAGAAGTGCGAAGGAGAGAGGACGGGTCGGATACCAGTGCGGCTCCTGGAAGGGGCGCGTGAAGGACGGGGCACTTCGGGGAGCGGGCACAGACGGGCGCGTGGGCAGGCGCGCGGTTGGGAAAGGCGATAAGGGGGCTCGGAGAGAGCAGCGGATGGCAGGCTGGAGAGAAGGCGGCGCGCGGGGAGCGGCGCCGCTCAACACTCCCACGCAGGCTGCACAGCCGCTGCCACTTTAAGAGAGGCCCATTCCAGCACGACAGAAGTTGAACTTGGTGGCGGGGACGGGCTTGGTGAGCGCGTCGGCGACCATGGACTCTGTGGAGATGTACTCGAAGGTGACTTCGTTGCGGGCGACGCGCTCGCGTGCAAAGTGGTGCACGACGTCGATGTGCTTGGAACGGTTGGAGACGATGGGGTTCTTGAGCAGCTTGAGGGCGGTCTGGCTGTCG
>LHPF02000224.1:0-12406 GCA_002245815.2 Micractinium conductrix
AGGGACCTACAGGTCCGCTGTCACGTTTTGACTGCGTGAATGGGGCCCATTACCTGTTGAGCATCCAAAAGCGCCAGCCCGTAGGCTAATTACAAGCATGCATTTCCTGGGCTTATGATGGGATGTTGGGTGCATTCCAACATGCCCAGCTTAACCCTGCACGCCACACCACCACCCGTGCCGCACCGCCCGACGCTGCCGGTGGGCCGCCGCTGCTCGCCGCCGTCGCTGCCGGTGGTGCAGCCCCCACTACCGCCTGAGACCGGCAGCCACGTTGCGCAGCCTAACCGGCTTGCCACTCTACTGGGATGTGAGTTCCCCAGAGAGGAGGACAGCGCAATGGCGGGCGAGGCCGGCGGAGCGGCGCGCAGACGGGCGCTTGCGCTCGCAGCCTTCACAGGCGCGTGCCGCCGCACCGGGCGGCGAGCAGCGGGACTGCCCACCACCTAACCCCACCCGGGGTTCCCCCCCTCCACCCAAATCCCTTTCCCTTCCGTTTACCTTTCCCCCCTTTTCAAGCGGCCCCCGTGCATGATGGGGGCTTGCGCCGGCGTGCGCTAAGGGCTAAGGGGGGGACAATGGCCTGGGGAACCGCCTCCTTGCTTGGGTAAGGACTCCCCACTTTGGGCTCCTACTCTCGCCGGTGCGCGCACTGTTCCAAGCGTCAGTCCCCCCATGCAGATGCCCTTGCTTTGTCCTATGTTACATGCATCCCTTTTGCACTCTCTCCCCTTTTTCAGCAGCGGCTTCTCCCTCCCTTCCCCCCTTCTTCCCTGGTCTCAGCCGTGCCGGGCCCTGTGTTTCTTTTTCAGAATACAAACAGGTGTAACACAGTACAGTACAGCAGGCCAGCCCTTGCTGTGCCCACCCATGACAGGCCCAGCCAGGCCTCCCGGTGCCAGCAACCAGGGGGCGCGCCGCCTGCCTAGCTTAACCTGCACGCCACACCACCCGTGCCGCACCGCCCCGACGCTGCGGTGGGCCGCCGCTGCTCGTCGCCGCCGTCGCTGCGGTGGTGCAGCAGGCCAGCCCTTGCTGTGCCCACCCATGACAGGCCCAGCCAGGCCTCCCGGTGCCAGCAACCAGGGCGGCCGCCTGCCCAGCTTAACCCTGCACGCCACACACCATCCGTGCTGCACCGCCCGACGCTGCGGGGGCCGCCGCTGCTCGTCGCCGCCGTCGCTGTGGTGCAGCAGGCCAGCCCTTGCTGTGCCACCCCATGACAGGCCCAGCCAGGCCTCCGGTGCCAGCAACCAGGGGCGCGCCGCCTGCCCAGCTGCTGCTGCAGCCCATGTGCCAGTGCCCAGCTTAACCCTGCTGCCGCACCGCCCTGCCGGTGGGCCGCCGCTGCTCGTCGCCGCCGTCGCTGCCGGTGGTGCAGCAGGCCAGCCCTTGCTGTGCCCACCCCATGACAGGCCCAGCCAGGCCTCCCGGTGCCAGCAACCAGGGGGCGCGCCGCCTGCCCAGCTTAACCCTGCACGCCACACACCACCCGTGCCGCACCGCCCCGACGCTGCCGGTGGGCTGCCGCGGCTCGTCGCCGCCGTCGCTGCGGTGGTGCAGCAGGCCAGCCCTTGCTGTGCCCACCCCATGACAGGCCCAGCCAGGCCTCCCGGTGCCAGCAACCAGGGGCGCGCCGCCTGCCCAGCTTAACCCTGCACGCCACACACCACCCGTGCCGCACCGCCCCGACGCTGCCGGTGGGCTGCCGCGGCTCGTCGCCGCCGTCGCTGCCGGTGGTGCAGCAGGCCAGCCCTTGCTGTGCCCACCCCATGACAGGCCCAGCCAGGCCTCCCGGTGCCAGCAACCAGGGGCGCGCCGCCTGCCCTGTTGAGCATCCAAAAGCGCCAGCCCGGAGGCTAATTACAAGCATGCATTTCCTGGGCTTATGATGGGATGTTGGGTGCATTCCAACACTCCCCCTCGCACAACATTCCATCGATGTTGGCGGAAACCGGAGTCTATTGGACTCGGGACCAGCGCAAGGCATACTTGACGGGAAGGAATACTCGACTCGCCCGGCGAGGAATCGAACCAGGGACCTACAGGTCCGCTGTCACGTTTGACTGCGTGAATGGGGCCCATTACCTGTTGAGCATCCAAAAGCGCCAGCCCGTAGGCTAATACAAGCATGCATTTCCTGGGCTTATGATGGGATGTTGGGTGCATTCCAACATGCCCAGCTTAACCCTGCACGCCACACACCACCCGTGCCGCACCGCCCCGACGCTGCCGGTGGGCCGCCGCTGCTCGTCGCCGCCGTCGCTGCCGGTGGTGCAGCCCCCACTACCGCCTGAGACCGGCAGCCACGTTGCGCAGCCTAACCGGCTTGCCACTCTACTGGGATGTGAGTTCCCCAGAGAGGAGGACAGCGCAATGGCGGGCGAGGCCGGCGGAGCGGCGCGCAGACGGGCGCTTGCGCTCGCAGCCTTCACAGGCGCGTGCCGCCGCACCGGGCGGCGAGCAGCGGGACTGCCCACCACCTAACCCCACCCGGGGTTCCCCCCTCCACCCAAATCCCTTTCCCTTCCGTTTACCTTTCCCCCTTTTCAAGCGGCCCCCGTGCATGATGGGGGCTTGCGCCGGCGTGCGCTAAGGGCTAAGGGGGGGACAATGGCCTGGGGAACCGCCTCCTTGCTTGGGTAAGGACTCCCACTTTGGGCTCCTACTCTCGCCGGTGCGCGCACTGTTCCAAGCGTCAGTCCCCCCCATGCAGATGCCCTTGCTTTGTCCTATGTTACATGCATCCCTTTTGCACTCTCTCCCCCTTTTTCAGCAGCGGCTTCTCCCCTCCCTTCCCCCCTTCTTCCCTGGTCTCAGCCGTGCCGGGCCCTGTGTTTCTTTTTCAGAATACAAACAGGTGTAACACAGTACAGTACAGCAGGCCAGCCCTTGCTGTGCCCACCCCATGACAGGCCCAGCCAGGCCTCCCGGTGCCAGCAACCAGGGGCGCGCCGCCTGCCTAGCTTAACCCTGCACGCCACACACCACCCGTGCCGCACCGCCCCGACGCTGCCGGTGGGCCGCCGCTGCTCGTCGCCGCCGTCGCTGCCGGTGGTGCAGCAGGCCAGCCCTTGCTGTGCCCACCCCATGACAGGCCCAGCCAGGCCTCCGGTGCCAACAACCAGGGGCGCGCCGCCTGCCCTGTTGAGCATCCAAAAGCGCCAGCCCGGAGGCTAATTACAAGCATGCATTTCCTGGGCTTATGATGGGATGTTGGGTGCATTCCAACATGCCAGCTTAACCCTGCACGCCACACACCACCCGTGCCGCACCGCCCCGACGCTGCCGGTGGGCCGCCGCTGCTCGTCGCCGCCGTCGCTGCCGGTGGTGCAGCCCCCACTACCGCCTGAGACCGGCAGCCACGTTGCGCAGCCTAACCGGTTGCCACTCTACTGGGATGTGAGTTCCCCAGAGAGGAGGACAGCGCAATGGCGGGCGAGGCCGGCGGAGCGGCGCGCAGACGGGCGCTTGCGCTCGCAGCCTTCACAGGCGCGTGCCGCCGCACCGGGCGGCGAGCAGCGGGACTGCCCACCACCTAACCCCACCCGGGGTTCCCCCCTCCACCCAAATCCCTTTCCCTTCCGTTTACCTTTCCCCCCTTTTCAAGCGGCCCCCGTGCATGATGGGGGCTTGCGCCGGCGTGCGCTAAGGGCTAAGGGGGGGACAATGGCCTGGGGAACCGCCTCCTTGCTTGGGTAAGGACTCCCCACTTTGGGCTCCTACTCTCGCCGGTGCGCGCACTGTTCCAAGCGTCAGTCCCCCCATGCAGATGCCCTTGCTTTGTCCTATGTTACATGCATCCCTTTTGCACTCTCTCCCCCTTTTTCAGCAGCGGCTTCTCCCCTCCCTTCCCCCCTTCTTCCCTGGTCTCAGCCGTGCCGGGCCCTGTGTTTCTTTTTCAGAATACAAACAGGTGTAACACAGTACAGTACAGCAGGCCAGCCCTTGCTGTGCCCACCCCATGACAGGCCCAGCCAGGCCTCCCGGTGCCAGCAACCAGGGGCGCGCCGCCTGCCTAGCTTAACCCTGCACGCCACACACCACCCGTGCCGCACCGCCCCGACGCTGCCGGTGGGCCGCCGCTGCTCGTCGCCGTCGCTGCCGGTGGTGCAGCAGGCCAGCCCTTGCTGTGCCCACCCCATGACAGGCCCAGCCAGGCCTCCCGGTGCCAGCAACCAGGGGCGCGCCGCCTGCCCAGCTTAACCCTGCACGCCACACACCATCCGTGCTGCACCGCCCCGACGCTGCCGGTGGGCCGCCGCTGCTCGTCGCCGCGTCGCTGCCGGTGGTGCAGCAGGCCAGCCCTTGCTGTGCCCACCCCATGACAGGCCCAGCCAGGCCTCCCGGTGCCAGCAACCAGGGGCGCGCCGCCTGCCCAGCTTAACCCTGCACGCCACACACCACCCGTGCCGCACCGCCCCGACGCTGCCGGTGGGCTGCCGCGGCTCGTCGCCGCCGTCGCTGCCGGTGGTGCAGCAGGCCAGCCCTTGCTGTGCCCACCCCATGACAGGCCCAGCCAGGCCTCCCGGTGCCAGCAACCAGGGGCGCGCCGCCTGCCCTGTTGAGCATCCAAAAGCGCCAGCCCGGAGGCTAATTACAAGCATGCATTTCCTGGGCTTATGATGGGATGTTGGGTGCATTCCAACACTCCCCCTCGCACAACATTCCATCGATGTTGGCGGAAACCGGAGTCTATTGGACTCGGACCAGCGCAAGGCATACTTGACGGGAAGGAATACTCGACTCGCCCGGCGAGGAATCGAACCAGGGACCTACAGGTCCGCTGTCACGTTTGACTGCGTGAATGGGGCCCATTACCTGTTGAGCATCCAAAAGCGCCAGCCCGTAGGCTAATTACAAGCATGCATTTCCTGGGCTTATGATGGGATGTTGGGTGCATTCCAACATGCCCAGCTTAACCCTGCACGCCACACACCACCCGTGCCGCACCGCCCCGACGCTGCCGGTGGGCCGCCGCTGCTCGTCGCCGCCGTCGCTGCCGGTGGTGCAGCCCCCACTACCGCCTGAGACCGGCAGCCACGTTGCGCAGCCTAACCGGCTTGCCACTCTACTGGGATGTGAGTTCCCCAGAGAGGAGGACAGCGCAATGGCGGGCGAGGCCGGCGGAGCGGCGCGCAGACGGGCGCTTGCGCTCGCAGCCTTCACAGGCGCGTGCCGCCGCACCGGGCGGCGAGCAGCGGGACTGCCACCACCTAACCCACCCGGGGTTCCCCCCCTCCACCCAAATCCCTTTCCCTTCCGTTTACCTTTCCCCCCTTTTCAAGCGGCCCCCGTGCATGATGGGGGCTTGCGCCGGCGTGCGCTAAGGGCTAAGGGGGGGACAATGGCCTGGGGAACCGCCTCCTTGCTTGGGTAAGGACTCCCCACTTTGGGCTCCTACTCTCGCCGGTGCGCGCACTGTTCCAAGCGTCAGTCCCCCCCATGCAGATGCCCTTGCTTTGTCCTATGTTACATGCATCCCTTTTGCACTCTCTCCCCCTTTTTCAGCAGCGGCTTCTCCCCTCCCTTCCCCCCTTCTTCCCTGGTCTCAGCCGTGCCGGGCCCTGTGTTTTCTTTTTCAGAATACAAAACAGGTGTAACACAGTACAGTACAGCAGGCCAGCCCTTGCTGTGCCCACCCCATGACAGGCCAGCCAGGCCTCCCGGTGCCAGCAACCAGGGGCGCGCCGCCTGCCCAGCTTAACCCTGCACGCCACACACACCCGTGCCGCACCGCCCCGACGCTGCGGTGGGCCGCCGCTGCTCGTCGCCGCCGTCGCTGCCGGTGCAGCAGGCCAGCCCTTGCTGTGCCCACCCCATGACAGGCCCAGCCAGGCCTCCCGGTGCCAGCAACCAGGGGGCGCGCGCCTGCCCAGCTTAACCCTGCACGCCACACACCATCCGTGCTGCACCGCCCCGACGCTGCCGGTGGGCCGCCGCTGCTCGTCGCCGCCGTCGCTGCCGGTGGTGCAGCAGGCCAGCCCTTGCTGTGCCCACCCATGACAGGCCCAGCCAGGCCTCCGGTGCCAGCAACCAGGGGCGCGCCGCCTGCCCAGCTTAACCCTGCACGCCACACACCACCCGTGCCGCACCGCCCCGACGCTGCCGGTGGGCTGCCGCGGCTCGTCGCCGCCGTCGCTGCCGGTGGTGCAGCAGGCCAGCCCTTGCTGTGCCCACCCCATGACAGGCCCAGCCAGGCCTCCGGTGCCAGCAACCAGGGGCGCGCCGCCTGCCCTGTTGAGCATCCAAAAGCGCCAGCCCGGAGGCTAATTACAAGCATGCATTTCCTGGGCTTATGATGGGATGTTGGGTGCATTCCAACACTCCCCCTCGCACAACATTCCATCGATGTTGGCGGAAACCGGAGTCTATTGGACTCGGGACCAGCGCAAGGCATACTTGACGGGAAGGAATACTCGACTCGCCCGGCGAGGAATCGAACCAGGGACCTACAGGTCCGCTGTCACGTTTGACTGCGTGAATGGGGCCCATTACCTGTTGAGCATCCAAAAGCGCCAGCCCGTAGGCTAATTACAAGCATGCATTTCCTGGGCTTATGATGGGATGTTGGGTGCATTCCAACATGCCCAGCTTAACCCTGCACGCCACACACCACCCGTGCCGCACCGCCCCGACGCTGCCGGTGGGCCGCCGCTGCTCGTCGCCGCCGTCGCTGCCGGTGGTGCAGCCCCCACTACCGCCTGAGACCGGCAGCCACGTTGCGCAGCCTAACCGGCTTGCCACTCTACTGGGATGTGAGTTCCCCAGAGAGGAGGACAGCGCAATGGCGGGCGAGGCCGGCGGAGCGGCGCGCAGACGGGCGCTTGCGCTCGCAGCCTTCACAGGCGCGTGCCGCCGCACCGGGCGGCGAGCAGCGGGACTGCCCACCACCTAACCCCACCCGGGGTTCCCCCCTCCACCCAAATCCCTTTCCCTTCCGTTTACCTTTCCCCCCTTTTCAAGCGGCCCCCGTGCATGATGGGGGCTTGCGCGGCGTGCGCTAAGGGCTAAGGGGGGGACAATGGCCTGGGGAACCGCCTCCTTGCTTGGGTAAGGACTCCCCACTTTGGGCTCCTACTCTCGCCGGTGCGCGCACTGTTCCAAGCGTCAGTCCCCCCCATGCAGATGCCCTTGCTTTGTCCTATGTTACATGCATCCCTTTTGCACTCTCTCCCCCTTTTTCAGCAGCGGCTTCTCCCCTCCCTTCCCCCCTTCTTCCCTGGTCTCAGCCGTGCCGGGCCCTGTGTTTCTTTTTCAGAATACAAACAGGTGTAACACAGTACAGTACAGCAGGCCAGCCCTTGCTGTGCCCACCCCATGACAGGCCCAGCCAGGCCTCCCGGTGCCAGCAACCAGGGGCGCGCCGCCTGCCCAGCTTAACCCTGCACGCCACACACCACCGTGCCGCACCGCCCCGACGCTGCGGTGGGCCGCGCTGCTCGTCGCCGCCGTCGCTGCCGGTGGTGCAGCAGGCCAGCCCTTGCTGTGCCCACCCATGACAGGCCCAGCCAGGCCTCCCGGTGCCAGCAACCAGGGGCGCGCCGCCTGCCCAGCTTAACCCTGCACGCCACACACCATCCGTGCTGCACCGCCCCGACGCTGCCGGTGGGCCGCCGCTGCTCGTCGCCGCCGTCGCTGCCGGTGGTGCAGCAGGCCAGCCCTTGCTGTGCCCACCCCATGACAGGCCCAGCCAGGCCTCCCGGTGCCAGCAACCAGGGGCGCGCCGCCTGCCCAGCTTAACCCTGCACGCCACACACCACCCGTGCCGCACCGCCCCGACGCTGCCGGTGGGCTGCCGCGGCTCGTCGCCGCCGTCGCTGCCGGTGGTGCAGCAGGCCAGCCCTTGCTGTGCCCACCCCATGACAGGCCCAGCCAGGCCTCCCGGTGCCAGCAACCAGGGGCGCGCCGCCTGCCCAGCTTAACCCTGCACGCCACACACCACCGTGCCGCACCGCCCCGACGCTGCCGGTGGGCCGCCGCTGCTCGTCGCCGCCGTCGCTGCCGGTGGTGCAGCAGGCCAGCCCTTGCTGTGCCCACCCCATGACAGGCCCAGCCAGGCCTCCCGGTGCCAGCAACCAGGGGCGCGCCGCCTGCCCAGCTTAACCCTGCACGCCACACACCACCCGTGCCGCACCGCCCCGACGCTGCCGGTGGGCTGCCGCGGCTCGTCGCCGCCGTCGCTGCCGGTGGTGCAGCAGGCCAGCCCTTGCTGTGCCCACCCATGACAGGCCCAGCCAGGCCTCCCGGTGCCAGCAACCAGGGGCGCGCCGCCTGCCCAGCTTAACCCTGCACGCCACACACCACCCGTGCCGCACCGCCCCGACGCTGCCGGTGGGCTGCCGCGGCTCGTCGCCGCCGTCGCTGCCGGTGGTGCAGCAGGCCAGCCCTTGCTGTGCCACCCCATGACAGGCCCAGCCAGGCCTCCCGGTGCCAGCAACCAGGGGCGCGCCGCCTGCCCTGTTGAGCATCCAAAAGCGCCAGCCCGGAGGCTAATTACAAGCATGCATTTCCTGGGCTTATGATGGGATGTTGGGTGCATTCCAACACTCCCCCTCGCACAACATTCCATCGATGTTGGCGGAAACCGGAGTCTATTGGACTCGGGACCAGCGCAAGGCATACTTGACGGGAAGGAATACTCGACTCGCCCGGCGAGGAATCGAACCAGGGACCTACAGGTCCGCTGTCACGTTTGACTGCGTGAATGGGGCCCATTACCTGTTGAGCATCCAAAAGCGCCAGCCCGTAGGCTAATTACAAGCATGCATTTCCTGGGCTTATGATGGGATGTTGGGTGCATTCCAACATGCCCAGCTTAACCCTGCACGCCACACACCACCCGTGCCGCACCGCCCGACGCTGCCGTGGGCCGCCGCTGCTCGTCGCCGCCGTCGCTGCCGGTGGTGCAGCCCCCACTACCGCCTGAGACCGGCAGCCACGTTGCGCAGCCTAACCGGCTTGCCACTCTACTGGGATGTGAGTTCCCCAGAGAGGAGGACAGCGCAATGGCGGGCGAGGCCGGCGGAGCGGCGCGCAGACGGGCGCTTGCGCTCGCAGCCTTCACAGGCGCGTGCCGCCGCACCGGGCGGCGAGCAGCGGGACTGCCCACCACCTAACCCACCCGGGGTTCCCCCCTCCACCCAAATCCCTTTCCCTTCCGTTTACCTTTCCCCCCTTTTCAAGCGGCCCCCGTGCATGATGGGGGCTTGCGCCGGCGTGCGCTAAGGGCTAAGGGGGGGACAATGGCCTGGGGAACCGCCTCCTTGCTTGGGTAAGGACTCCCCACTTTGGGCTCCTACTCTCGCCGGTGCGCGCACTGTTCCAAGCGTCAGTCCCCCCCATGCAGATGCCCTTGCTTTTGTCCTATGTTACATGCATCCCTTTTGCACTCTCTCCCCCTTTTTCAGCAGCGGCTTCTCCCCTCCCTTCCCCCTTCTTCCCTGGTCTCAGCCGTGCCGGGCCCTGTGTTTCTTTTTCAGAATACAAACAGGTGTAAACACAGTAAGTACAGCAGGCCAGCCCTTGCTGTGCCCACCCCATGACAGGCCCAGCCAGGCCTCCCGGTGCCAGCAACCAGGGGCGCGCCGCCTGCCCAGCTTAACCCTGCACGCCACACACCACCCGTGCCGCACCGCCCCGACGCTGCCGGTGGGCCGCCGCTGCTCGTCGCCGCCGTCGCTGCCGGTGGTGCAGCAGGCCAGCCCTTGCTGTGCCCACCCCATGACAGGCCCAGCCAGGCCTCCCGGTGCCAACAACCAGGGGCGCGCCGCCTGCCCTGTTGAGCATCCAAAAGCGCCAGCCCGGGGCTAATTACAAGCATGCATTTCCTGGGCTTATGATGGGATGTGGGTGCATTCCAACATGCCCAGCTTAACCCTGCACGCCACACACCACCCGTGCCGCACCGCCCCGACGCTGCCGGTGGGCCGCCGCTGCTCGTCGCCGCCGTCGCTGCCGGTGGTGCAGCCCCCACTACCGCCTGAGACCGGCAGCCACGTTGCGCAGCCTAACCGGCTTGCCACTCTACTGGGATGTGAGTTCCCCAGAGAGGAGGACAGCGCAATGGCGGGCGAGGCCGGCGGAGCGGCGCGCAGACGGGCGCTTGCGCTCGCAGCCTTCACAGGCGCGTGCCGCCGCACCGGGCGGCGAGCAGCGCCCCACCTAACCCCACCCGGGGTTCCCCCCCTCCACCCAAATCCCTTTCCCTTCCGTTTACCTTTCCCCCCTTTTCAAGCGGCCCCGTGCATGATGGGGGGCTTGCGCCGGCGTGCGCTAAGGGCTAAGGGGGGGACAATGGCCTGGGGAACCGCCTCCTTGCTTGGGTAAGGACTCCCCACTTTGGGCTCCTACTCTCGCCGGTGCGCGCACTGTTCCAAGCGTCAGTCCCCCCCATGCAGATGCCCTTGCTTTGTCCTATGTTACATGCATCCCTTTTGCACTCTCTCCCCCTTTTTCAGCAGCGGCTTCTCCCCTCCCTTCCCCCCTTCTTCCCTGGTCTCAGCCGTGCCGGGCCCTGTGTTTCTTTTTCAGAATACAAACAGGTGTAACACAGTACAGTACAGCAGGCCAGCCCTTGCTGTGCCCACCCCATGACAGGCCCAGCCAGGCCTCCCGGTGCCAGCAACCAGGGGCGCGCCGCCTGCCCAGCTTAACCCTGCACGCCACACACCACCCGTGCCGCACCGCCCCGACGCTGCCGGTGGGCCGCCGCTGCTCGTCGCCGCCGTCGCTGCCGGTGTGGCAGCAGGCCAGCCCTTGCTGTGCCCACCCCATGACAGGCCCAGCCAGGCCTCCCGGTGCCAGCAACCAGGGGCGCGCCGCCTGCCCAGCTTAACCCTGCACGCCACACACCATCCGTGCTGCACCGCCCCGACGCTGCCGGTGGGCCGCCGCTGCTCGTCGCCGCCGTCGCTGCCGTGGTGCAGCAGGCCAGCCCTTGCTGTGCCCACCCCATGACAGGCCCAGCCAGGCCTCCCGGTGCCAGCAACCAGGGGCGCGCCGCCTGCCCAGCTTAACCCTGCACGCCACACACCACCCGTGCCGCACCGCCCCGACGCTGCCGGTGGGCTGCCGGGCTCGTCGCCGCCGTCGCTGCCGGTGGTGCAGCAGGCCAGCCCTTGCTGTGCCCACCCCATGACAGGCCCAGCCAGGCCTCCCGGTGCCAGCAACCAGGGCGCGCCGCCTGCCCTGTTGAGCATCCAAAAGCGCCAGCCCGGAGGCTAATTACAAGCATGCATTTCCTGGGCTTATGATGGGATGTTGGGTGCATTCCAACACTCCCCCTCGCACAACATTCCATCGATGTTGGCGGAAACCGGAGTCTATTGGACTCGGGACCAGCGCAAGGCATACTTGACGGGAAGGAATACTCGACTCGCCCGCGAGGAATCGAACCAGGGACCTACAGGTCCGCTGTCACGTTTGACTGCGTGAATGGGGCCCATTACCTGTTGAGCATCCAAAAGCGCCAGCCCGTAGGCTAATTACAAGCATGCATTTCCTGGGCTTATGATGGGATGTTGGGTGCATTCCAACATGCCCAGCTTAACCCTGCACGCCACACACCACCCGTGCCGCACCGCCCGACGCTGCCGGTGGGCCGCCGCTGCTCGTCGCCGCCGTCGCTGCCGGTGGTGCAGCCCCCACTACCGCCTGAGACCGGCAGCCACGTTGCGCAGCCTAACCGGCTTGCCACTCTACTGGGATGTGAGTTCCCCAGAGAGGAGGACAGCGCAATGGCGGGCGAGGCCGGCGGCGGCGCGCAGACGGGCGCTTGCGCTCGCAGCCTTCACAGGCGCGTGCCGCCGCACCGGGCGGCGAGCAGCGGGACTGCCCCACCTAACCCCACCCGGGGTTCCCCCCCTCCACCCAAATCCCTTTCCCTTCCGTTTACCTTTCCCCCCTTTTCAAGCGGCCCCCGTGCATGATGGGGGCTTGCGCCGGCGTGCGCTAAGGGCTAAGGGGGGACAATGGCCTGGGGAACCGCCTCCTTGCTTGGGTAAGGACTCCCCACTTTGGGCTCCTACTCTCGCCGGTGCGCGCACTGTTCCAAGCGTCAGTCCCCCCCATGCAGATGCCCTTGCTTTGTCCTATGTTACATGCATCCCTTTTGCACTCTCTCCCCCTTTTTCAGCAGCGGCTTCTCCCCTCCCTTCCCCCCTTCTTCCCTGGTCTCAGCCGTGCCGGGCCCTGTGTTTCTTTTTCAGAATACAAACAGGTGTAACACAGTACAGTACAGCAGGCCAGCCCTTGCTGTGCCCACCCATGACAGGCCCAGCCAGGCCTCCCGGTGCCAGCAACCAGGGGGCGCGCCGCCTGCCCAGCTTAACCCTGCACGCCACACACCACCCGTGCCGCACCGCCCCGACGCTGCCGGTGGGCCGCCGCTGCTCGTCGCCGCCGT
>LHPF02000225.1:0-12380 GCA_002245815.2 Micractinium conductrix
ACTTCCTTAACTTTATTTCTCTTCTCGTTTATGTCTCCCCACCATGCGCTTCTCTCCCTTGTCGTGCTTCCTTCACCGCAGCGAGTGAGTTCGGTTGGGCAAGGGTTGTGCTGGCTGTGCGGCACCGACCGCATGAGGATGTTATGGGTTTGGAGTGGTGCATGGGAATGCCCCCCTTGTGCACTTCCTTAACTTTATTTCTCTTCTCGTTTATGTCTCCCCACCATGCGCTTCCCTCCCTTGTCAGCTTCCTTCACCGCAGCGAGTGAGTTCGGTTGGGCAAGGTTTGTGCTGGCTGTGCGGCACCGACCGCATGAGGACGTTGTGGGTTTGGAGTGGTGCATAGGAATGCCCCCTTGTGCACTTCCTAAACTTTGTTTCTCTTCTCGTTTATGTCTCCCACCATGCGCTTCTCTCCCTTGTCATGCTTCCTTCGCCGCAGCAAGTGAGTTCGGTTGGGCAAGGTTTGTGCTGGCTGTGCGGCACCGACCGCATGAGGATGTTATGGGTTTGGAGTGGTGCATGGAATGCCCCCCTTGTGCACTTCCTAAACTTTATTTCTCTTCTCGTTTATGTCTCCCCACCATGCGCTTCTCTCCCTTGTCATGCTTCCTTCACCGCAGCGAGTGAGTTCGGTTGGGCAAGGTTTGTGTTGGCTGTGCATGCACCGGCCGCATGAGGACGTTGTGGGTTTGGAGTGGTGCATGGGAATGACCTCCCTTCTGCACTTCCTAAACTTTATTTGTCTTCTGGGTTATGTCTCCCCACCATGCGCTTCTCTACCCTTGTCATGCTTCCTTGCACAGGTGGTGAGTTCGGTTGGGCAAGGGTTGTACTGGTTGTACGGCACCGACCGCATGAGGATGTTATGGGTTTGGAGTGGTGCATAGGAATGCCCCCCTTGTGCACTTCCTAAACTATATTTCTCTTCTCGTTTATGTCTCCCCACCATGCGCTTCTCTCCCTTGTCGTGCTTCCTTCACCGCAGCGAGTGAGTTCGGTTGGGCAAGGGTTGTGCTGGCTGTGCGGCACCGACCGCATGAGGATGTTATGGGTTTGGAGTGGTGCATGGGAATGCCCCCTTGTGCACTTCCTTAACTTTATTTCTCTTCTCGTTTATGTCTCCCCACCATGCGCTTCTCTCCCTTGTCGTGCTTCCTTCACCGCAGCGAGTGAGTTCGGTTGGGCAAGGGTTGCTGGCTGTGCGGCACCGACCGCATGAGGATGTTATGGGTTTGGAGTGGTGCATGGGAATGCCCCCCTTGTGCACTTCCTAACTTTATTTCTCTTCTCGTTTATGTCTCCCCACCATGCGCTTCTCCCCTTGTCATGCTTCCTTCACCGCAGCGAGTGAGTTCGGTTGGGCAAGGGTTGTACTGGTTGTACGGCACCGACCGCATGAGGATGTTATGGGTTTGGAGTGGTGCATAGGAATGCCCCCCTTGTGCACTTCCTAAACTTATTTCTCTTCTCGTTTATGTCTCCCCACCATGCGCTTCTCTCCCTTGTCGTGCTTCCTTCACCGCAGCGAGTGAGTTCGGTTGGGCAAGGGTTGTGCTGGCTGCGCGTGCACCCGCCGCATGAGGACGTTGTGGGTTTGGAGTGGTGCATGGGAATGCCCCCTTGTGCACTTCCTTAACTTTATTTCTCTTCTCGTTCACATCTCCCCACCATGCGCTCCCTCCTTGTCATGCTTCCATTGCCGCAGTCGGTGAGTTCGGTTGGGCAAGGGTTGTGCTGGCTGTACGGCAACCGCATGAGGATGTTATGGGTTTGGAGTGGTGCATAGGAATGCCCCCCTTGTGCACTTCCTAAACTTTATTTCTCTTCGCGTTCACGTCTCCCCACCACGCGCTTCCGTCCCTTGTCATGCTTCCTTCGCCGCAGCTGGTGAGTTCGGTTGAGCTAGGGTTTTGCTGGCTCTGCGTGCACCGGCCGCATGAGGACATTATGGGTTTGGAGTTGTGCATGGGAATGTCCCCCCTTGTGCACTTCCTAAACTTTACTTCTCTTCTCATTTATGTCTCCCCACCATGCGCTTCTCTCCTTTGTCATGCTTCCTTCGCCGCAGCAAGTGAGTTCGGTTGGGCAAGGTTTGTGTTGGCTGTGCATGCACCGGCCGCATGAAGACGTTGTTGGTTTGGCGTGATGCATGGGAATGCCCCCCTGTTCACTTCCTAGACTTTATTTCTGTTCTCGTTTATGTCTTCCCACCATGCGCTTCCCTCCCTTGCCATGCTTCCTGTGGTCCTGCCGGCCACCGCCTGCTCCCCCTCCAAGGCCTCCCTCCCCCTGGCCCAACCCCTGTCCGGGCTGGAGGGAAGCCCCCCTCTTGTTAATTTTTCTAGTGCTTCTGGCGCGACCAGAGCTCAGTGTTTCGCGCGTGAACCTGAGTACAAGTCATGCTTCCTTCGCCGCAGCTGGTGAGTTCGGTTGGGCAAGGGTTGTACTGGTTGTGCATGCACCGGCCGCATGAGGACGTTGTGGGTTTGGAGTGGTGCAAGGGGTTGCCCCCTTGTTCACTTCCTAAACTGTATTTCTCTTCTCGTTCACGTCTCCCCACCACGCGCTTCCGTCCCTTGTCATGCTTCCTTCGCCGCAGCGAGTGAGTTCGGTTGGGCAAGGTTTGTGTTGGCTGTGCGGCACCAACCGCATGAGGATGTTATGGGTTTGGAGTGGTGCATAGGAATGCCCCCCTTGTGCACTTCCTAAACTTTATTTCTCTTCGCGTTCACGTCTCCCCACCACGCGCTTCCGTCCCTTGTCATGCTTCCTTCGCCGCAGCTGGTGAGTTCGGTTGAGCTAGGGTTTTGCTGGCTCTGCGTGCACCGGCCGCATGAGGACATTATGGGTTTGGAGTTGTGCATGGGAATGTCCCCCTTGTGCACTTCCTAAACTTTACTTCTCTTCTCATTTATGTCTCCCCACCATGCGCTTCTCTCCCTTGTCATGCTTCCTTCGCCGCAGCAAGTGAGTTCGGTTGGGCAAGGTTTGTGTTGGCTGTGCATGCACCGGCCGCATGAAGACGTTGTTGGTTTGGCGTGATGCATGGGAATGCCCCCCTGTTCACTTCCTAGACTTTATTTCTGTTCTCGTTCATGTCTTCCCACCATGCGCTTCCCTCCCTTGCCATGCTTCCTGTGGTCCTGCCGGCCACCGCCTGCTCCCCCTCCAAGGCCTCCCTCCCCCTGGCCCAACCCCTGTCCGGGCTGGAGGGAAGCCCCCCTCTTGTTAATTTTTCCTTCTGGCGCGACCAGAGCTCAGTGTTTCGCGCGTGAACCTGAGTACAAGTCATGCTTCCTTCGCCGCAGCTGGTGAGTTCGGTTGGGCAAGGGTTGTACTGGTTGTGCATGCACCGGCCGCATGAGGACGTTGTGGGTTTGGAGTGGTGCAAGGGGTTGCCCCCTTGTTCACTTCCTAAACTGTATTTCTCTTCTCGTTCACGTCTCCCCACCACGCGCTTCCGTCCCTTGTCATGCTTCCTTCGCCGCAGCGAGTGAGTTCGGTTGGGCAAGGTTTGTGTTGGCTGTGCGGCACCAACCGCATGAGGATGTTATGGGTTTGGAGTGGTGCATAGGAATGCCCCCTTGTGCACTTCCTAAACTTTATTTCTCTTCGCGTTCACGTCTCCCACCACGCGCTTCCGTCCCTTGTCATGCTTCCTTCGCCGCAGCTGGTGAGTTCGGTTGAGCTAGGGTTTTGCTGGCTCTGCGTGCACCGGCCGCATGAGGACATTATGGGTTTGGAGTTGTGCATGGGAATGTCCCCCCTTGTGCACTTCCTAAACTTTACTTCTCTTCTCATTTATGTCTCCCCACCATGCGCTTCTCTCCCTTGTCATGCTTCCTTCGCCGCAGCAAGTGAGTTCGGTTGGGCAAGGTTTGTGTTGGCTGTGCGGCACCGACCGCATGAGGATGTTATGGGTTTGGAGTGGTGCATGGGAATGCCCCCCTTGTGCACTTCCTAAACTTTATTTCTCTTCTCGTTTATGTCTCCCCACCATGCGCTTCTCTCCCTTGTCATGCTTCCTTCACCGCAGCGAGTGAGTTCGGTTGGGCAAGGTTTGTGTTGGCTGTGCATGCACCGGCCGCATGAGGACATTATGGGTTTGGAGTTGTGCATGGGAATGTCCCCCCTTGTGCACTTCCTAAACTTTACTTTCTCTTCATTTATGTCTCCCCACCATGCGCTTCTCTCCCTTGTCATGCTTCCTTCGCCGCAGCAAGTGAGTTCGGTTGGGCAAGGTTTGTTGGCTGTGCATGCACCGGCCGCATGAAGACGTTGTTGGTTTGGAGTGATGCATGGGAATGCCCCCCTGTTCACTTCCTAACTTTATTTCTGTTCTCGTTTATGTCTTCCCACCATGCGCTTCCCTCCCTTGCCATGCTTCCTGTGGTCCTGCCGGCCACCGCCTGCCCCCCTCCAGGGCCTCCTCCCCCTGGCCCAACCCCTGTCCGGGCTGGAGGGAAGCCCCCCTCTTGTTAATTTTTCTAGTGCTTCTGGCGCGACCAGAGCTCAGTGTTTCGCGCGTGAACCTGAGTACAAGTCATGCTTCCTTCGCCGCAGCTGGTGAGTTCGGTTGGGCAAGGGTTGTACTGGTTGTGCATGCACCGGCCGCATGAGGACGTTGTGGGTTTGGAGTGGTGCAAGGGGTTGCCCCCCTTGTTCACTTCCTAAACTGTATTTCTCTTCTCGTTCACGTCTCCCCACCACGCGCTTCTCTCCCTTGTCATGCTTCCTTCGCCGCAGCGAGTGAGTTCGGTTGGGCAAGGTTTGTGTTGGCTGTGCGGCACCGACCGCATGAGGATGTTATGGGTTTGGAGTGGTGCATGGGAATGCCCCCCTTGTGCACTTCCTAAACTTTATTTCTCTTCTCGTTTATGTCTCCCCACCATGCGCTTCTCTCCCTTGTCATGCTTCCTTCACCGCAGCGAGTGAGTTCGGTTGGGCAAGGTTTGTGTTGGCTGTGCATGCACGGCCGCATGAGGACGTTGTGGGTTTGGAGTGGTGCATGGGAATGACCTCCCTTCTGCACTTCCTAAACTTTATTTGTCTTCTGGGTTATGTCTCCCCACCATGCGCTTCTCTACCTTGTCATGCTTCCTTGCACAGGTGGTGAGTTCGGTTGGGCAAGGGTTGTGCTGGCTGCGCGTGCACCCGCCGCATGAGGACGTTGTGGGTTTGGAGTGGTGCATGGGAATGCCCCCACTTGTGCACTTCCTTAACTTTATTTCTCTTCTCGTTCACATCTCCCCACCATGCGCGTCCCTCCCTTGTCATGCTTCCATTGCCGCAGTCGGTGAGTTCGGTTGGGCAAGGGTTGTGCTGGCTGTACGGCACCGACCGCATGAGGATGTTATGGGTTTGGAGTGGTGCATAGGAATGCCCCCCTTGTGCACTTCCTAAACTTTATTTCTCTTCGCGTTCACGTCTCCCCACCACGCGCTTCCGTCCCTTGTCATGCTTCCTTCGCCGCAGCTGGTGAGTTCGGTTGAGCTAGGGTTTTGCTGGCTCTGCGTGCACCGGCCGCATGAGGACATTATGGGTTTGGAGTTGTGCATGGGAATGTCCCCCCTTGTGCACTTCCTAAACTTTACTTCTCTTCTCATTTATGTCTCCCCACCATGCGCTTCTCTCCCTTGTCATGCTTCCTTCGCCGCAGCAAGTGAGTTCGGTTGGGCAAGGTTTGTGTTGGCTGTGCATGCACCGGCCGCATGAAGACGTTGTTGGTTTGGAGTGATGCATGGGAATGCCCCCCCTGTTCACTTCCTAGACTTTATTTCTGTTCTCGTTTATGTCTTCCCACCATGCGCTTCCCTCCCTTGCCATGCTTCCTGTGGTCCTGCCGGCCACCGCCTGCTCCCCCCTCCAGGGCCTCCCTCCCCCTGGCCCAACCCCTGTCCGGGCTGGAGGGAAGCCCCCCTCTTGTTATTTTTTTAGTGCTTCTGGCGCGTCCAGAGCTCAGTGTTTCGCGCGTGAACCTGAGTACAAGTCATGCTTCCTTCGCCGCAGCTGGTGAGTTCGGTTGGGCAAGGGTTGTACTGGTTGTGCATGCACCGGCCGCATGAGGACGTTGTGGGTTTGGAGTGGTGCAAGGGGTTGCCCCCCTTGTTCACTTCCTAAACTGTATTTCTCTTCTCGTTCACGTCTCCCCACCACGCGCTTCCGTCCCTTGTCATGCTTCCTTCGCCGCAGCTGGTGAGTTCGGTTGGGCAAGGGTTGTACTGGTTGTACGGCACCGACCGCATGAGGATGTTATGGGTTTGGAGTGGTGCATAGGAATGCCCCCCTTGTGCACTTCCTAAACTATATTTCTCTTCTCGTTTATGTCTCCCCACCATGCGCTTCTCTCCCTTGTCGTGCTTCCTTCGCCGCAGCTGGTGAGTTCGGTTGGGCAAGGGTTGTACTGGTTGTGCATGCACCGGCCGCATGAGGACGTTGTGGGTTTGGAGTGGTGCAAGGGGTTGCCCCCCCTTGTTCACTTCTAAACTTTATTTCTCTTCTCGTTCACGTCTCCCCACCACGCGCTTCCGTCCCTTGTCATGCTTCCTTCGCCGCAGCTGGTGAGTTCGGTTGGGCAAGGGTTGTACTGGTTGTGCATGCACCGGCCGCATGAGGACGTTGTGGGTTTGGAGTGGTGCATGGGTATGCCCCCCCTTGTTCTTCCTAAACTTTATTTCTCTTCTCGTTCACGTCTCCCCACCACGCGCTTCCGTCCCTTGTCATGCTTCCTTCGCCGCAGCTGGTGAGTTCGGTTGGGCAAGGGTTGTGCTGGCTGTGCGGCACCGACCGCATGAGGATGTTATGGGTTTGGAGTGGTGCATGGGAATGCCCCCCTTGTGCACTTCCTAACTTTATTTCTCTTCTCGTTTATGTCTCCCCACCATGCGCTTCTCCCTTGTCGTGCTTCCTTCACCGCAGCGAGTGAGTTCGGTTGGGCAAGGGTTGTGCTGGCTGTGCGGCACCGACCGCATGAGGATGTTATGGGTTTGGAGTGGTGCATGGGAATGCCCCCCTTGTGCACTTCCTAAACTTATTTTTCTCTCTCGTTTATGTCTCCCCACCATGCGCTTCTCTCCCTTGTCGTGCTTCCTTCGCCGCAGCTGGTGAGTTCGGTTGGGCAGGGTTGTCTGGTTGTGCATGCACCGGCCGCATGAGGACGTTGTGGGTTTGGAGTGGTGCAAGGGGTTGCCCCCTTGTTCACTTCTAAACTTTATTTCTCTTCTCGTTGTCTCCCCACCGCGCTTCCTCCCTTGTCATGCTTCCTTCGCCGCAGCTGGTGAGTTCGGTTGGGCAAGGGTTGTACTGGTTGTGCATGCACCGGCCGCATGAGGACGTTGTGGGTTTGGAGTGGTGCATGGGAATGCCCCCCTTGTTCTTCCTAAACTTTATTTCTCTTCTCGTTCACGTCTCCCCACCACGCGCTTCCGTCCCTTGTCATGCTTCCTTCGCCGCAGCTGGTGAGTTCGGTTGGGCAAGGGTTGTACTGGTTGTACGGCACCGACCGCATGAGGATGTTATGGGTTTGGAGTGGTGCATAGGAATGCCCCCCTTGTGCACTTCCTAAACTATATTTCTCTTCTCGTTTATGTCTCCCCACCATGCGCTTCTCTCCCTTGTCGTGCTTCCTTCGCCGCAGCTGGTGAGTTCGGTTGGGCAAGGGTTGTACTGGTTGTGCATGCACCGGCCGCATGAGGACGTTGTGGGTTTGGAGTGGTGCAAGGGGTTGCCCCCCCTTGTTCACTTCTAAACTTTATTTCTCTTCTCGTTCACGTCTCCCCACCACGCGCTTCCGTCCCTTGTCATGCTTCCTTCGCCGCAGCTGGTGAGTTCGGTTGGGCAAGGGTTGTACTGGTTGTGCATGCACCGGCCGCATGAGGACGTTGTGGGTTTGGAGTGGTGCATGGGTATGCCCCCCTTGTTTTCTTCTAAACTTTATTTCTCTTCTCGTTCACGTCTCCCCACCACGCGCTTCCGTCCCTTGTCATGCTTCCTTCGCCGCAGCTGGTGAGTTCGGTTGGGCAAGGGTTGTACTGGTTGTACGGCACCGACCGCATGAGGATGTTATGGGTTTGGAGTGGTGCATAGGAATGCCCCCCTTGTGCACTTCCTAAACTATATTTCTCTTCTCGTTTATGTCTCCCCACCATGCGCTTCTCTCCCTTGTCGTGCTTCCTTCACCGCAGCGAGTGAGTTCGGTTGGGCAAGGGTTGTGCTGGCTGTGCGGCACCGACCGCATGAGGATGTTATGGGTTTGGAGTGGTGCATGGAATGCCCCCCTTGTGCACTTCCTTAACTTTATTTCTCTTCTCGTTTATGTCTCCCCACCATGCGCTTCTCTCCCTTGTCGTGCTTCCTTCACCGCAGCGAGTGAGTTCGGTTGGGCAAGGGTTGTGCTGGCTGTGCGGCACCGACCGCATGAGGATGTTATGGGTTTGGAGTGGTGCATGGGAATGCCCCCCTTGTGCACTTCCTAACTTTATTTCTCTTCTCGTTTATGTCTCCCCACCATGCGCTTCCCTCCCTTGTCATGCTTCCTTCACCGCAGCGAGTGAGTTCGGTTGGGCAAGGTTTGTGCTGGCTGTGCGGCACCGACCGCATGAGGACGTTGTGGGTTTGGAGTGGTGCATAGGAATGCCCCCCTTGTGCACTTCCTAAACTTTGTTTCTCTTCTCGTTTATGTCTCCCCACCATGCGCTTCTCTCCCTTGTCGTGCTTCCTTCACCGCAGCGAGTGAGTTCGGTTGGGCAAGCTGTGCATGCACCGGCCGCATGAGGACGTTCATGGGCCACTTCCTAAACTTTATTTGTCTTCTGCTCGGTCCTTCCTTCGCCGCATGAGTTCGGTTGGCAAGGGTTGTGCTGGACCGGCCGCATGAGGATGTTATGGTTTTGGAGTGGTGCATGGGTTGCCCCCCCTTGTTCACTTCCTAAACTTTATTTCTCTTCTCGTTCACGTCTCCCCACCACGCGCTTCCGTCCCTTGTCATGCTTCCTTCGCCGCAGCTGGTGAGTTCGGTTGGGCAAGGTTGTACTGGTTGTGCATGCACCGGCCGCATGAGGACGTTGTGGGTTTGGAGTGGTGCATGGGTATGCCCCCTTGTTCTTCCTAAACTTTATTTCTCTTCTCGTTCACGTCTCCCCACCACGCGCTTCCGTCCCTTGTCATGCTTCCTTCGCCGCAGCTGGTGAGTTCGGTTGGGCAAGGGTTGTACTGGTTGTACGGCACCGACCGCATGAGGATGTTATGGGTTTGGAGTGGTGCATAGGAATGCCCCCCTTGTGCACTTCCTAAACTATATTTCTCTTCTCGTTTATGTCTCCCCCCATGCGCTTCTCTCCTTGTCGTGCTTCCTTCACCGCAGCGAGTGAGTTCGGTTGGGCAAGGGTTGTGCTGGCTGTGCGGCACCGACCGCATGAGGATGTTATGGGTTTGGAGTGGTGCATGGGAATGCCCCCCTTGTGCACTTCCTTAACTTTATTTTTCTTCTCGTTTATGTCTCCCCACCATGCGCTTATCTCCCTTGTCGTGCTTCCTTCACCGCAGCGAGTGAGTTCGGTTGGGCAAGGGTTGTGCTGGCTGTGCGGCACCGACCGCATGAGGATGTTATGGGTTTGGAGTGGTGCATGGGAATGCCCCCCTTGTGCACTTCCTTAACTTTATTTCTCTTCTCGTTTATGTCTCCCCACCATGCGCTTCCCTCCCTTGTCATGCTTCCTTCACCGCAGCGAGTGAGTTCGGTTGGGCAAGGTTTGTGCTGGCTGTGCGGCACCGACCGCATGAGGACGTTGTGGGTTTGGAGTGGTGCATAGGAATGCCCCCCTTGTGCACTTCCTAAACTTTGTTTCTCTTCTCGTTTATGTCTCCCCACCATGCGCTTCTCTCCCTTGTCGTGCTTCCTTCACCGCAGCGAGTGAGTTCGGTTGGGCAAGGGTTGTACTGGCTGTGCATGCACCGGCCGCATGAGGACGTTGTGGGTTTGGAGTGGTGCAAGGGGTTGCCCCCTTGTTCACTTCTAAACTTTATTTCTCTTCTCGTTCACGTCTCCCCACCACGCGCTTCCGTCCCTTGTCATGCTTCCTTCGCCGCAGCTGGTGAGTTCGGTTGGGCAAGGGTTGTACTGGTTGTGCATGCACCGGCCGCATGAGGACGTTGTGGGTTTGGAGTGGTGCATGGGATGCCCCCCTTGTTCTTCCTAAACTTTATTTCTCTTCTCGTTCACGTCTCCCCACCACGCGCTTCCGTCCCTTGTCATGCTTCCTTCGCCGCAGCTGGTGAGTTCGGTTGGGCAAGGGTTGTACTGGTTGTACGGCACCGACCGCATGAGGATGTTATGGGTTTGGAGTGGTGCATAGGAATGCCCCCTTGTGCACTTCCTAAACTATATTTCTCTTCTCGTTTATGTCTCCCCACCATGCGCTTCTCTCCCTTGTCGTGCTTCCTTCACCGCAGCGAGTGAGTTCGGTTGGGCAAGGGTTTGTGCTGGCTGTGCGGCACCGACCGCATGAGGATGTTATGGGTTTGGAGTGGTGCATGGGAATGCCCCCCTTGTGCACTTCCTAACTTTATTTCTCTTCTCGTTTATGTCCCCCACCATGCGCTTCTCTCCCTTGTCGTGCTTCCTTCACCGCAGCGAGTGAGTTCGGTTGGGCAAGGGTTGTGCTGGCTGTGCGGCACCGACCGCATGAGGATGTTATGGGTTTGGAGTGGTGCATGGGAATGCCCCCCTTGTGCACTTCCTTAACTTTATTTCTCTTCTCGTTTATGTCTCCCCACCATGCGCTTCCCTCCCTTGTCATGCTTCCTTCACCGCAGCGAGTGAGTTCGGTTGGGCAAGGTTTGTGCTGGCTGTGCGGCACCGACCGCATGAGGACGTTGTGGGTTTGGAGTGGTGCATAGGAATGCCCCCCTTGTGCACTTCCTAAACTTTGTTTCTCTTCTCGTTTATGTCTCCCCACCATGCGCTTCTCTCCCTTGTCGTGCTTCCTTCACCGCAGCGAGTGAGTTCGGTTGGGCAAGGGTTGTGCTGGCTGTGCATGCACCGCCGCATGAGGACGTTGTGGGTTTGGAGTGGTGCATGGGGTTGCCCCCTTGTTCACTTCTAAACTTTATTTTCTCTTCTCGTGTCTCCCCACCACGCGCTTCCGTCCCTTGTCATGCTTCCTTCGCCGCAGCTGGTGAGTTCGGTTGGGCAAGGGTTACTGGTTGTGCATGCACCGGCCGCATGAGGACGTTGTGGGTTTGGAGTGGTGCATGGGATGCCCCCCTTGTTCACTTCCTAAACTTATTTCTCTTCTCGTTCACGTCTCCCCACCACGCGCTTCCGTCCCTTGTCATGCTTCCTTCGCCGCAGCTGGTGAGTTCGGTTGGGCAAGGGTTTACTGGTTGTACGGCACCGACCGCATGAGGATGTTATGGGTTTGGAGTGGTGCATAGGAATGCCCCCCTTGTGCACTTCCTAAACTATATTTCTCTTCTCGTTTATGTCTCCCCACCATGCGCTTCTCTCCCTTGTCGGCTTCCTTCACCGCAGCGAGTGAGTTCGGTTGGGCAAGGGTTGTGCTGGCTGTGCGGCACCGACCGCATGAGGATGTTATGGGTTTGGAGTGGTGCATGGGAATGCCCCCCTTGTGCACTTCCTTAACTTTATTTCTCTTCTCGTTTATGTCTCCCCACCATGCGCTTTCTCCCTTGTCGTGCTTCCTTCACCGCAGCGAGTGAGTTCGGTTGGGCAAGGGTTGTGCTGGCTGTGCGGCACCGACGCATGAGGATGTTATGGGTTTGGAGTGGTGCATGGGAATGCCCCCTTGTGCACTTCCTTAACTTTATTTCTCTTCTCGTTATGTCTCCCCACCATGCGCTTCCCTCCCTTGTCATGCTTCCTTCACCGCAGCGAGTGAGTTCGGTTGGGCAAGGTTTTGTGCTGGCTGTGCGGCACCGACCGCATGAGGACGTTGTGGGTTTGGAGTGGTGCATAGGAATGCCCCCCTTGTGCACTTCCTAAACTTTGTTTCTCTTCTCGTTTATGTCTCCCCACCATGCGCTTCTCTCCCTTGTCGTGCTTCCTTCACCGCAGCGGTGAGTTCGGTTGGGCAAGGGTTGTGCTGGCTGTGCGGCACCGACCGCATGAGGATGTTATGGGTTTGGAGTGGTGCATGGGAATGCCCCCCTTGTGCACTTCCTAAACTTTATTTCTCTTCTCGTTTATGTCTCCCCACCATGCGCTTATCTCCCTTGTCGTGCTTCCTTCACCGCAGCGAGTGAGTTCGGTTGGGCAAGGGTTGTGCTGGCTGTGCGGCACCGACCGCATGAGGATGTTATGGGTTTGGAGTGGTGCATGGGAATGCCCCCCTTGTGCACTTCCTTAACTTTATTTCTCT
>LHPF02000226.1:0-12162 GCA_002245815.2 Micractinium conductrix
CATGGGAATGCCCCCCCTTGTTCACTTCCTACACTTTACTTCTCTTCTCGTTCACGTCTCTCCACCATGCGCTTCTCTCCTTGTCATGCAGCAGTGAGTTCAGTTGGACAAGGGTTGTGCTGGCTGTGCGTGCACCGGCCGCATGAGGACGTTGTGGGTTTGGAGTGGTGCATGGGAATGCCCCCTTGTGCACTTCCTAGACATTATGTCTCTTGGGTTATGTTCCCCACCATGCGCTTCTCTCCCTTGTCATGCTTCCTTCACGGCAGGGGGTGAGTTCGGTTGGTCAAGGGTTGTGCTGGCTGTGCGTGCACCGGCCGCATGAGGATGTTGTGGGTTTGGAGTGGTGCATGGGAATGCCCCCCCCTTGTGCACTTCCTAGACATTATGTCTCTTCTGGGTTATGTCTCCCCACCATGTGCTTCTCTCCCTTGTCGTGCTTCCTCACCGCAGAGAGTGAGTTCGGTTGGGCAAGGGTTGTGCTGGTTGTGCATGCACCGGCCGCATGAGGACGGTGTGGGGTTGGAGTGGTGCATGGGAATGCCCCCCCTTGTGCACTTCCTAGACATTATGTCTCTTCTGGGTTATGTCTCCCCAACATGCGCTTCCCTCCCTTGTCATGCTTCCTTCACGGCAGGGGTGAGTTCGGTTGGGCAAGGGTTGTGCTGGCTGTGCGTGCACCGGCCGCATGAGGATGTTGTGGGTTTGGAGTGGTGCATGGGAATGCCCCCCCCCCCCCCCCCCCCCCCCCCCCCCCCCCCCCCCTTTGCACTTCCTAAACTTCCTAAACTTCATTTCTCTTCTCGTTCACGTCTCCCCACCATGCGCTTCCCTCCCTTGTCATGCTTCCTTCGCCGCAACTGGTGAGTTCGGTTGGGCAAGGGTTGTGCTGGCTGTGCATGCATCTGCCGCATGAGGACGTTGTGGGTTTGGAGTGGTTCATGGGAATGGCCCCCCCTGTGCGCTTCCTAGACTTTGTTTCTCTTCTCGTTCACGTCTCCCCACCATGCGCTTCCCTCCCTTGTCATGCTTCCTTCGCCGCAGCTGGTGAGTTCGGTTGGGCAAGGGTTGTGCTGGCTGTGCATGCATCTGCCGCATGAGGACGTTGTGGGTTTGGAGTGGTTCATGGGAATGGCCCCCCCTGTGCGCTTCCTAGACTTTGTTTCTCTTCTCGTTCACGTCTCCCCACCACGCACTCCCCTCCCTTGTCGTGCTTCCTTCGCCGCAGGGGGTGAGTTCGTTTGAGCAAGGGTTGTGCTGGCTGTGCGGCACCGGCCGCATGAAGACGTTGTGGGTTTGGAGTGGTGCATGGGAATGCCCCCCCTTGTGCACTTCCTAAACACTATTTCTGTTCTCGTTTATGTCTCCCTACCACGCGCTTCCCTCCCTTGTCATGCTTCCTTCGCCGCAGCCAGTGAGTTCGGTTGGGCAAGGGTTGTGCTGGCTGTGCATGCATCGGCCGCATGAGGACGTTGTGGGTTTGGAGTGGTGCATTGGTATGCCCCCCCTTGTGCACTTCCTAGACTTTATTTCTTTTCTCGTTTATGTCTCCCCACCATGCGCTTCCCTCCCTTGTCATGCTTCCTTCGCCGCAGCCAGTGAGTTCGGTTGGGCAAGGGTTGTGCTGGCTGTGCATGCATCGGCCGCATGAGGACGTTGTGGGTTTGGAGTGGTGCATGGGAATGCCCCCCCTTGTGCGCTTCCTAGACATTATGTCTCTTCTGGGTTATGTCTCCCCAACATGCGCTTCCCTCCCTTGTCATGCTTCCTTCGCCGCAGCCAGTGAGTTCGGTTGGGCAAGGGTTGTGCTGGCTGTGCATGCATCGGCCGCATGAGGACGTTGTGGGTGTTGGAGTGGTGCATTGGTATGCCCCCCCTTGTGCACTTCCTAGACTTTATTTCTCTTCTCGTTTATGTCTCCCCACCATGCGCTTCCCTCCCTTGTCATGCTTCCTTCGCCGCAGGTGGTGAGTTCGGTTGGGCAAGGGTTGTGCTGGCTGTGCATGAATCGGCCGCATGAGGACGTTGTGGGTTTGGAGTGGTTCATGGGAATGGCCCCCCCTGTGCGCTTCCTAGACTTTGTTTCTCTTCTCGTCACGTCGCCCCACCACGCACTCCCCTCCCTTGTCGTGATTCCTTCGCCGCAGGGGGTGAGTTCGGTTGGGCAAGGGTTGTGCTGGCTGTGCGGCACCGGCCGCATGAGGACTGTGTGGGTTTGGAGTGGTGCATGGGAATGCCCCCCCTTTGGCACTTCCTAAACTTTACTTATCTTCTCGTTCACGTCTCCCCACCACGCGCTTCCCTCTCTTGTCATGCTTCCTTCGCCGCAGGTGGTGAGTTCGGTTGGTCAAGGGTTGTGCTGGCTGTGCATGCACCGGCCGCATGAGGACGGTGTGGGTTTGGAGTGGTGCATGGGAATGCCCCCCCTTGTTCACTTCCTAAACTTTACTTCTCTTCTGGGTTATGTCTCCCCACCATGCGCTTCCCTCCCTTGTCATGCTTCCTTCGCCGCAGCTTGTGAGTTCGGTTGGGCAAGGTTTGTGCTGGCTGTGCGGCACCGACCGCATGAGGATGTTATGGGTTTGGAGTGGTGCATGGGAATGCCCCCCTTGTTCACTTCCTACACTTTACTTCTCTTCTCGTTCACGTCTCTTCACCATGCGCTTCTCTCCCTTGTCATGCTTCCTTCGCCGCAGCAAGTGAGTTCAGTTGGACAAGGGTTGTGCTGGCTGTGCGTGCACCGGCCGCATGAGGACGTTGTGGGTTTGGAGTGGTGCATGGGAATGCCCCCCCTTGTGCACTTCCTAGACATTATGTCTCTTCTGGGTTATGTCTCCCCACCATGCGCTTCTCTCCCTTGTCATGCTTCCTTCACGGCAGGGGGTGAGTTCGGTTGGTCAAGGGTTGTGCTGGCTGTGCGTGCACCGGCCGCATGAGGATGTTGTGGGTTTGGAGTGGTGCATGGGAATGCCCCCCCCTTGTGCACTTCCTAGACATTATGTCTCTTCTGGGTTATGTCTCCCCACCATGTGCTTCTCTCCCTTGTCGTGCTTCCTTCACGGCAGGGGCTGAGTTCGGTTGGTCAAGGGTTGTGCTGGCTGTGCGTGCACCGGCCGCATGAGGATGTTGTGGGTTTGGAGTGGTGCATGGGAATGCCCCCCCCTTGTGCACTTCCTAGACATTATGTCTCTTCTGGGTTATGTCTCCCCACCATGTGCTTCTCTCCCTTGTCGTGCTTCCTTCACCGCAGAGAGTGAGTTCGGTTGGGCAAGGGTTGTGCTGGTTGTGCATGCACCGGCCGCATGAGGACGGTGTGGGTTTGGAGTGGTGCATGGGAATGCCCCCCCTTGTTCACTTCCTAAACTTTACTTCTCTTCTGGGTTATGTCTCCCCACCATGCGCTTCCCTCCCTTGTCATGCTTCCTTCGCCGCAGCTTGTGAGTTCGGTTGGGCAAGGTTTGTGCTGGCTCTGCGGCACCGACCGCATGAGGATGTTATGGGTTTGGAGTGGTGCATGGGAATGCCCCCCCTTGTTCACTTCCTACACTTTACTTCTCTTCTCGTTCACGTCTCTTCACCATGCGCTTCTCTCCCTTGTCATGCTTCCTTCGCCGCAGCAAGTGAGTTCAGTTGGACAAGGGTTGTGCTGGCTGTGCGTGCACCGGCCGCATGAGGACGTTGTGGGTTTGGAGTGGTGCATGGGAATGCCCCCCCTTGTGCACTTCCTAGACATTATGTCTCTTCTGGGTTATGTCTCCCCACCATGCGCTTCTCTCCCTTGTCATGCTTCCTTCACGGCAGGTGGTGAGTTCGGTTGGTCAAGGGTTGTGCTGGCTGTGCGTGCACCGGCCGCATGAGGATGTTGTGGGTTTGGAGTGGTGCATGGGAATGCCCCCCCCTTGTGCACTTCCTAGACATTATGTCTCTTCTGGGTTATGTCTCCCCACCATGTGCTTCTCTCCCTTGTCGTGCTTCCTTCACCGCAGAGAGTGAGTTCGGTTGGGCAAGGGTTGTGCTGGTTGTGCATGCACCGGCCGCATGAGGACGGTGTGGGTTTGGAGTGGTGCATGGGAATGCCCCCCCTTGTGCACTTCCTAGACATTATGTCTCTTCTGGGTTATGTCTCCCCACCATGCGCTTCCCTCCCTTGTCATGCTTCCTTCGCCGCAGCTTGTGAGTTCGGTTGGGCAAGGTTTGTGCTGGCTGTGCGGCACCGACCGCATGAGGATGTTATGGGTTTGGAGTGGTGCATGGGAATGCCCCCCCTTGTTCACTTCCTACACTTTACTTCTCTTCTCGTTCACGTCTCTTCACCATGCGCTTCTCTCCCTTGTCATGCTTCCTTCGCCGCAGCAAGTGAGTTCAGTTGGACAAGGGTTGTGCTGGCTGTGCGTGCACCGGCCGCATGAGGACGTTGTGGGTTTGGAGTGGTGCATGGGAATGCCCCCCCTTGTGCACTTCCTAGACATTATGTCTCTTCTGGTTATGTCTCCCCACCATGCGCTTCTCTCCCTTGTCATGCTTCCTTCACGGCAGGGGGTGAGTTCGGTTGGTCAAGGTTGTGCTGGCTGTGCGTGCACCGGCCGCATGAGGATGTTGTGGGTTTGGAGTGGTGCATGGGAATGCCCCCCCCTTGTGCACTTCCTAGACATTATGTCTCTTCTGGGTTATGTCTCCCCACCATGTGCTTCTCTCCCTTGTCGTGCTTCCTTCACCGCAGAGAGTGAGTTCGGTTGGGCAAGGGTTGTGCTGGTTGTGCATGCACCGGCCGCATGAGGACGGTGTGGGTTTGGAGTGGTGCATGGGAATGCCCCCCTTGTGCACTTCCTAGACATTATGTCTCTTCTGGGTTATGTCTCCCCACCATGTGCTTCTCTCCCTTGTCGTGCTTCCTTCACCGCAGAGAGTGAGTTCGGTTGGGCAAGGGTTGTGCTGGTTGTGCATGCACCGGCCGCATGAGGACGGTGTGGGTTTGGAGTGGTGCATGGGAATGCCCCCCCTTGTGCACTTCCTAGACATTATGTCTCTTCTGGGTTATGTCTCCCCACCATTCGCTTCCCTCCCTTGTCATGCTTCCTTCGCCGCAGCTTGTGAGTTCGGTTGGGCAAGGTTTGTGCTGGCTGTGCGGCACCGACCGCATGAGGATGTTATGGGTTTGGAGTGGTGCATGGGAATGCCCCCCCTTGTTCACTTCCTACACTTTACTTCTCTTCTCGTTCACGTCTCTTCACCATGCGCTTCTCTCCCTTGTCATGCTTCCTTCGCCGCAGCAAGTGAGTTCAGTTGGACAAGGGTTGTGCTGGCTGTGCGTGCACCGGCCGCATGAGGACGTTGTGGGTTTGGAGTGGTGCATGGGAATGCCCCCCCTTGTGCACTTCCTAGACATTATGTCTCTTCTGGGTTATGTCTCCCCACCATGCGCTTCTCTCCCTTGTCATGCTTCCTTCACGGCAGGGGGTGAGTTCGGTTGGTCAAGGGTTGTGCTGGCTGTGCGTGCACCGGCCGCATGAGGATGTTGTGGGTTTGGAGTGGTGCATGGGAATGCCCCCCCCTTGTGCACTTCCTAGACATTATGTCTCTTCTGGGTTATGTCTCCCCACCATGTGCTTCTCTCCCTTGTCGTGCTTCCTTCACCGCAGAGAGTGAGTTCGGTTGGGCAAGGGTTGTGCTGGTTGTGCATGCACCGGCCGCATGAGGACGGTGTGGGGTTTGGAGTGGTGCATGGGAATGCCCCCCCTTGTGCACTTCCTAGACATTATGTCTCTTCTGGGTTATGTCTCCCCAACATGCGCTTCCCTCCCCCTTGTCATGCTTCCTTCACCGCAGGGGTGAGTTCGGTTGGGCAAGGGTTGTGCTGGCTGTGCGGCACCGGCCGCATGAAGACGTTGTGGGTTTGGAGTGGTGCATGGGAATGCCCCCCCTTGTTCTCATCCTAAACTTTACTTCTCTTCTGGGTTATGTCTCCCCACCATGCGCTTCCCTCCCTTGTCATGTTTCCTTCACCGCAGGGTGTGAGTTCGGTTGGGCAAGGGTTGTGTTGGCTGTGCGGCACCGGCCGCATGAGGACGGTGTGGGTTTGGAGTGGTGCATTGGAATGCCCCCCTCGTGCACTTCCTAGACTTTATTTCTCTTCTCGTTTATGTCTCCCCACCATGCGCTTCTCTCCCTTGTCATGCTTCCTTCGCCGCAGCAAGTGAGTTCAGTTGGGCAAGGGTTGTGCTGGCTGTGCGTGCACCGGCCGCATGAGGACGTTGTGGGTTTGGAGTGGTGCATGGGAATGCCCCCCTCGTGCACTTCCTAAACACTATTTCTGTTCTCGTTTATGTCTCCCCACCATGCGCTTGCCTCCCTTGTCATACTTCCTTCTCTGCCGCTTGTGAGTTCGGTTGGGCAAGGGTTGTGCCGGCTGTGCATGCACCGGCCGCATGAGGACGTTGTGGGTTTGGAGTGGTGCATGGGAATGCCCCCCCTGTTCACTTCCTAAACTTTACTTCTCTTCTCGTTTATGTCTCCCCACCATGCGCTTCTCTCCCTTGTCATGCTTCCTTCGCCGCAGCAAGTGAGTTCGGTTGGGCAAGGGTTGTGCTGGCTGTGCGGCACCGGCCGCATGAGGATGTTGTGGGTTTGGAGTGGAGCATGGGAATGGCCCCCCCTGTTCACTTCCTACACTTCATTTCTCTTCTCGTTTATGTCTCCCCACCATGCGCTTCTCTCCCTTGTCATGCTTCCTTCACCGCAGAGAGTGAGTTCGGTTGGGCAAGGGTTGTGCTGGTTGTGCATGCACCGGCCGCATGAGGACGGTGTGGTTTGGAGTGGTGCATGGGAATGCCCCCCCTTGTTCACTTCCTAAACTTTACTTCTCTTCTCGTTTATGTCTCCCCACCATGCGCTTCTCTCCCTTGTCGTGCTTCCTTCACCGCAGCGAGTGAGTTCGGTTGGGCAAGGGTTGTGCTGGTTGTGCATGCACCGGCCGCATGAGGACGGTGTGGGTTTTGGAGTGGTGCATGGGAATGCCCCCCTTGTGCACTTCCTAGACATTATGTCTCTTCTGGTTATGTTTCCCCAACATGCGCTTCCCTCCCTTGTCATGCTTCCTTCACCGCAGGAGGTGAGTTCGGTTTGGGCAAGGGTTGTGCTGGCTGTGCGTGCACCGGCCGCATGAGGATGTTGTGGGTTTGGAGTGGTGCATGGGAATGCCCCCCCCCCCCCCCCCCCCCCCCCCCCCCCCCTCGTGCACTTCCTAAACACTATTTCTGTCCTCGTTTATGTCTCCCCACCATGCGCTTCTCTCCCTTGTCATGCTTCCTTCGCCGCAGAGAGTGAGTTTGGTTGGGCAAGGGTTGTGCTGGTTGTGCATGCACCGGCCGCATGAGGACGTTTTGGGTTTGGAGGTGCATGGGAATGCCGCCCCCTTGTTCATTCCCTAAACTTTCTTTCTCTTCTCGTTCACGTCTCTCCACCAGTGCTTCCCTCCCTTGTCGTGCCTCCTTCTCTGCAGCTGGTGAGTTCGGTTGTGCATGGGTTGTGCTGGCTGTGCATGCACCGGCCGCATGAGGACATTGTGGGTTAGGAGTGGTGCATGGGAATGCCCCCCCCCCCCCCCCCCCCCCCCCCCCCCCCCCCCCCCCCCCCCCCCCTTGTTCACTCCCTAAACTTTACTTCTCTTCTCGTTCACGTCTCCCCACACGCGCTTCCCTTCCTTGTCATGCTTCCTTCACCGCAGGAGGTGAGTTCGGTTGGGCAAGGGTTGTGCTGGTTGTGCACCGGCCGCATGAGGACTGTGTGGGTTTGGAGTGGTGCATGGGAATGCCCCCCCTTGTGCACTTCCTAAACTTTACTTCTCTTCTCGTTCACGTCTCCCCACCACGCGCTTCCCTCTCTTGTCATGCTTCCTTCGTCGCAGGTGGTGAGTTCGGTTGGGCAAGGGTTGTGCTGGTTGTGCATGCACCGGCCGCATGAGGACTGTGTGGGTTTGGAGTGGTGCATGGGAATGCCCCCCTTTGGCACTTCCTAAACTTTACTTATCTTCTCGTTCACGTCTCCCCACCACGCGCTTCCCTCTCTTGTCATGCTTCCTTCGCCGCAGGTGGTGAGTTCGGTTGGTCAAGGGTTGTGCTGGCTGTGCGGCACCGGCCGCATGAGGACGGTGTGGGTTTGGAGTGGTGCATTGGAATGCCCCCCCTCGTGCACTTCCTAGACTTTATTTCTCTTCTCGTTCATGTCTCCCCACCATGCGCTTCTCTCCCTTGTCATGCTTCCTTCGCCGCAGCAAGTGAGTTCAGTTGGGCAAGGGTTGTGCTGGCTGTGCGTGCACCGGCCGCATGAGGACGTTGTGGGTTTGGAGTGGTGCATGGGAATGCCCCCCCCGTGCACTTCCTAAACACTATTTCTGTTCTCGTTTATGTCTCCCCACCATGCGCTTGCCTCCCTTGTCATACTTCCTTCTCTGCAGCTTGTGAGTTCGGTTGGGCAAGGGTTGTGCCGGCTGTGCATGCACCGGCCGCATGAGGACGTTTTGGGTTTGGAGGTGCATGGGAATGCCGCCCCCTTGTTCATTCCCTAAACTTTCTTTCTCTTCTCGTTCACGTCTCTCCACCAGTGCTTCCCTCCTTGTCGTGCCTCCTTCTCTGCAGCTGGTGAGTTCGGTTGTGCATGGGTTGTGCTGGCTGTGCATGCACCGGCC
This sequence comes from Micractinium conductrix, assembly GCA_002245815.2. NCBI lineage: Eukaryota > Viridiplantae > Chlorophyta > Trebouxiophyceae > Chlorellales > Chlorellaceae > Micractinium > Micractinium conductrix. Next base: position 8,684 of record LHPF02000226.1, read on the forward strand.
GCATGAGGACGGCGTGGGTTTGGAGTGGTGCGTGGGAATGCCCCCCCTTGTTCACTTCCTAAACTTTATTTCTCTTCTCGTTCACGTCTCCCCACCACGCGCTTCCCTCCCTTGTCATGCTTCCTTCGCCGCAGGTGGTGAGTTCGATTGGGTAAGGGTTGTGCTGGTTGTGCACCGGCCGCATGAGGACTGTGTGGGTTTGGAGTGGTGCATGGGAATGCCCCCCTTGTGCACTTCCTAAACTTTACTTCTCTTCTCGTTCACGTCTCCCCACCACGCTTCCCTCTCTTGTCATGCTTCCTTCGTCGCAGGTGGTGAGTTCGGTTGGGCAAGGGTTGTGCTGGTTGTGCACCGGCCGCATGAGGACGTTGTGGGTTTGGAGTGGTTCATGGGAATGCCCCCCCCTCGTGCACTTCCAAAACTTTACTTATCTTCTCGTTCACGTCTCCCACCACGCGCGCTTCCCTCTCTTGTCATGCTTCCTTCGTCGCAGGTGGTGAGTTCGGTGGGCAAGGGTTGTGCTGGTTGTGCACCGGCCGCATGAGGACTGTGTGGGTTTGGAGTGGTGCATGGGAATGCCGCCCCCTTGTTCATTCCTAAACTTTACTTATCTTCTCGTTCACGTCTCCCCACCACGCGCTTCCCTCTCTTGTCATGCTTCCTTCGCCGCAGGTGTGAGTTCGGTTGGTCAAGGGTTGTGCTGGCTGTGCGGCACCGGCCGCATGAGGACGGTGTGGTTTGGAGTGGTGCATTGGAATGCCCCCCCTCGTGCACTTCCTAGACTTTATTTCTCTTCTCGTTCATGTCTCCCCACCATGCGCTTCTCTCCCTTGTCATGCTTCCTTCGCCGCAGCAAGTGAGTTCAGTTGGGCAAGGGTTGTGCTGGCTGTGCGTGCACCGGCCGCATGAGGACGTTGTGGGTTTGGAGTGGTGCATGGGAATGCCCCCCCCCCCCCCCCCTTGTTCACTCCCTAAACTTTACTTCTCTTCTCGTTCACGTCTCCCCACCACGCGCTTCCCTTCCTTGTCATGCTTCCTTCACCGCAGGAGGTGAGTTCGGTTGGGCATGGGTTGTGCTGGTTGTGCACCGGCCGCATGAGGACTGTGTGGGTTTGGAGTGGTGCATGGGAATGCCCCCCCTTGTGCACTTCCTAAACTTTACTTCTCTTCTCGTTCACGTCTCCCCACCACGCGCTTCCCTCTCTTGTCATGCTTCCTTCGTCGCAGGTGGTGAGTTCGGTTGGGCAAGGGTTGTGCTGGTTGTGCATGCACCGGCCGCATGAGGACTGTGTGGGTTTGGAGTGGTGCATGGGAATGCCCCCCCTTTGGCACTTCCTAAACTTTACTTATCTTCTCGTTCACGTCTCCCCACCACGCGCTTCCCTCTCTTGTCATGCTTCCTTCGCCGCAGGTGGTGAGTTCGGTTGGTCAAGGGTTGTGCTGGCTGTGCGGCACCGGCCGCATGAGGACGGTGTGGGTTTGGAGTGGTGCATTGGAATGCCCCCCCTCGTGCACTTCCTAGACTTTATTTCTCTTCTCGTTCATGTCTCCCACCATGCGCTTCTCTCCCTTGTCATGCTTCCTTCGCCGCAGCAAGTGAGTTCAGTTGGGCAAGGGTTGTGCTGGCTGTGCGTGCACCGGCCGCATGAGGACGTTGTGGGTTTGGAGTGGTGCATGGGAATGCCCCCCCCTCGTGCACTTCCTAAACACTATTTCTGTTCTCGTTTATGTCTCCCCACCATGCGCTTGCCTCCCTTGTCATACTTCCTTCTCTGCAGCTTGTGAGTTCGGTTGGGCAAGGGTTGTGCCGGCTGTGCATGCACCGGCCGCATGAGGACGTTTTGGGTTTGGAGGTGCATGGGAATGCCGCCCCCTTGTTCATTCCCTAAACTTTCTTTCTCTTCTCGTTCACGTCTCTCCACCAGTGCTTCCCTCCCTTGTCGTGCCTCCTTCTCTGCAGCTGGTGAGTTCGGTTGTGCATGGGTTGTGCTGGCTGTGCATGCACCGGCCGCATGAGGACGGCGTGGGTTTGGGTGGTGCGTGGGAATGCCCCCCCTTGTTCACTTCCTAAACTTTATTCTCTTCTCGTTCACGTCTCCCCACCACGCGCTTCCCTCCCTTGTCATGCTTCCTTCGCCGCAGGTGAGTTCGATTGGGTAAGGGTTGTGCTGGTTGTGCACCGGCCGCATGAGGACTGTGTGGGTTTGGAGTGGTGCATGGGAATGCCCCCCCTTGTGCACTTCCTAAACTTTACTTCTCTTCTCGTTCACGTCTCCCCACCACGCGCTTCCCTCTCTTGTCATGCTTCCTTCGTCGCAGGTGGTGAGTTCGGTTGGGCAAGGGTTGTGCTGGTTGTGCACCGGCCGCATGAGGACGTTGTGGGTTTGGAGTGGTTCATGGGAATGCCCCCCCCTCGTGCACTTCCAAAACTTTACTTATCTTCTCGTTCACGTCTCCCCACCACGCGCTTCCCTCTCTTGTCATGCTTCCTTCGTCGCAGGTGGTGAGTTCGGTTGGGCAAGGGTTGTGCTGGTTGTGCACCGGCCGCATGAGGACTGTGTGGGTTTGGAGTGGTGCATGGGAATGCCCCCCTTTGGCACTTCCTAAACTTTACTTATCTTCTCGTTCACGTCTCCCCACCACGCGCTTCCCTCTCTTGTCATGCTTCCTTCGCCGCAGGTGGTGAGTTCGGTTGGTCAAGGGTTGTGCTGGCTGTGCGGCACCGGCCGCATGAGGACGGTGTGGTTTGGAGTGGTGCATTGGAATGCCCCCCCCCTGTTCACTTCCTAGACTTTATTTCTCTTCTCGTTCATGTCTCCCACCATGCGCTTCTCTCCCTTGTCATGCTTCCTTCGCCGCAGCAAGTGAGTTCAGTTGGGCAAGGGTTGTGCTGGCTGTGCGTGCACCGGCCGCATGAGGACGTTGTGGGTTTGGAGTGGTGCATGGGAATGCCCCCCCTCGTGCACTTCCTAAACACTATTTCTGTTCTCGTTTATGTCTCCCCACCATGCGCTTGCCTCCCTTGTCATACTTCCTTCTCTGCAGCTGTGAGTTCGGTTGGGCAAGGGTTGTGCCGGCTGTGCATGCACCGGCCGCATGAGGACGTTTTGGGTTTGGAGGTGCATGGGAATGCCGCCCCCTTGTTCATTCCCTAAACTTTCTTTCTCTTCTCGTTCACGTCTCCCCACCACGCGCTTCCCTTCCTTGTCATGCTTCCTTCACCGCAGGAGTGAGTTCGGTTGGGCAAGGGTTGTGCTGGTTGTGCACCGGCCGCATGAGGACTGTGTGGGTTTGGAGTGGTGCATGGGAATGCCCCCCCTTGTGCACTTCCTAAACTTTACTTCTCTTCTCGTTCACGTCTCCCCACCACGCGCTTCCCTCTCTTGTCATGCTTCCTTCGTCGCAGGTGGTGAGTTCGGTTGGGCAAGGGTTGTGCTGGTTGTGCACCGGCCGCATGAGGACTGTGTGGGTTTGGAGTG
>LHPF02000227.1:0-12073 GCA_002245815.2 Micractinium conductrix
CGGCCGGTGCATGCACAGCCAGCACAACCCTTGCCCAACCGAACTCACGGACTGTGAGGAAGGAAGCATGACAAGGGAGAGAAGCGCATGGTGGGGAGACATAAACGAGAAGAGAAATGAAGTCTAGGAAGTGCACAAGGGGGGCATTCCCATGCACCACTCCGAACCCACAACGTCCTCATGCGGCCGGTGCATGCACAGCCAAGCACAACCCTTGCCCAACCGAGCTCACCCCTGCGGCGAAGGAAACCTGACAAGGGAGGAAGCGCGTGGTGGGGAGACATAAACGAGAAGAGAAATAAAGTCTAGGAAGTGCACAAGGGGGGCATTCCCATGCACCACTCCAATCCCACAACGTCCTCATGCGGCCGGTGCATGCACAGCCAGCACAACCCTTGCCCAACCGAACTCACGGACTGTGAGGAAGGAAGCATGACAAGGGAGAGAAGCGCATGGTGGGGAGACATAAACGAGAACAGAAATGAAGTCTAGGAAGTGCACAAGGGGGGCATTCCCATGCACCACTCCGAACCCACAACGTCCTCATGCGGCCGGTGCATGCACAGCCAGCACAACCCTTGCCCAACCGAACTCACCACCTGCGGCGAAGGAAGCATGACAAGGGAGGGAAGCGCATGGTGGGGAGACATAAACGAGAAGAGAAATAAAGTCTAGGAAGTGCACAAGGGGGGGCATTCCCATGCACCACTCCAAACCCACAACGTCCTCATGCGGCCGTGCATGCACAGCCAGCACAACCCTTGCCCAACCGAACTCACTGTGAGGAAGGAAGCATGACAAGGGAGAGAAGCGCATGGTGGGGAGACATAAACGAGAAGAGAAATAAGTCTAGGAAGTGCACAAGGGGGGCATTCCATGCACCACTCCGAACCCAAACGTCCTCATGCGGCCGGTGCATGCACAGCCAGCACAACCCTTGCCCAACCGAACTCACGGACTGTGAGGAAGGAAGCATGACAAGGGAGAGAAGTGCGTGGTGGGTGACGTGAACGAGAAGAGAAATGAAGTCTAGGAAGCGCACAAGGGGGGCATTCCCATGCACCACTCCGAACCCACAACGTCCTCATGCGGCCGGTGCATGCACAGCCAGCACAACCCTTGCCAACCGAACTCACGGACTGCGAGGAAGGAAGCATGACAAGGAGGAGAAGCGCGTGGTGGGGAGACATAAACGAGAAGAGAAATAAAGTCTAGGAAGTGCACAAGGGGGGCATTCCCATGCACCACTCCAAACCCACAACGTCTCATGCGGCCGGTGCATGCACAGCCAGCACAACCTTGCCCAACCGAACTCACATGCGCGGTGAAGGAAACATGACAAGGGAGGAAGCGTGGTGGGGAGACATAAACGAGAAGAGAAATAAAGTCTAGGAAGTGCACAAGGGGGGCATTCCCATGCACCACTCCAATCCACAACGTCCTCATGCGGCCGGTGCATGCACAGCCAGCACAACCCTTGCCCAACCGAACTCACGGACTGTGAGGAAGGAAGCACGACAAGGGAGAGAAGTGCGTGGTGGGGTGACATGAACGAGAAGAGAAATGAAGTCTAGGAAGCGCACAAGGGGGGCATTCCCATGCACCACTCCAACCCACAACGTCCTCACGGCCGGTGCATGCACAGCCAGCACAACCCTTGCCCAACCGAACTCACCCTGCGGCGAAGGAAACCTGACAAGGGAGGAAGCGCGTGGTGGGGAGACATAACGAGAAAGAAAATGTGTCTAGGAAGTGCACAAGGGGGGGCATTCCCATGCACCACTCCGAACCCACAACGTCCTCATGCGGCCGGTGCATGCACAGCCAGCACAACCCTTGCCCAACCGAACTCACGGACTGTGAGGAAGGAAGCACGACAAGGGAGAGAAGTGCGTGGTGGGGTGACGTGAACGAGAAGAGAAATGAAGTCTAGGAAGCGCACAAGGGGGGGCATTCCCATGCACCACTCCGAACCCACAACGTCCTCATGCGGCCGGTGCATGCACAGCCAGCACAACCTTGCCCAACCGAACTCACGGACTGCGAGGAAGGAAGCATGACAAGGAGGAGAAGCGCGTGGTGGGGAGACATAAACGAGAAGAGAAATAAAGTCTATGAGGTGCACAAGGGGCGGCATTCCCATGCACCACTCCAAACCCACAACGTCCTCATGCGGCCGGTGCATGCACAGCCAGCACAACCCTTGCCCAACCGAACTCACATGCAGCGGTGAAGGAAACATGACAAGGGAGAGAAGTGCGTGGTGGGTGACGTGAACGAGAAGAGAAATGAAGTCTAGGAAGCGCACAAGGGGGGGCATTCCCATGCACCACTCCGAACCCACAACGTCCTCATGCGGCCGGTGCATGCACAGCCAGCACAACCCTTGCCCAACCGAACTCACGGACTGTGAGGAAGGAAGCATGACAAGGGAGAGAAGCGCATGGTAGGGAGACATAAACGAGAAGAGAAATGAAGTCTAGGAAGTGCACAAGGGGGGGCATTCCATGCACCACTCCGAACCCACAACGTCCTCATGCGGCCGGTGCATGCACAGCCAGCACAACCCTTGCCCAACCGAGCTCACACCTGCGGGAAGGAAACCTGACAAGGGAGGGAAGCGCGTGGTGGGGAGACATAAACGAGAAGAGAAATAAAGTCTAGGAAGTGCACAAGGGGGGGCATTCCCATGCACCACTCCAATCCCACAACGTCCTCATGCGGCCGGTGCATGCACAGCCAGCACAACCCTTGCCCAACCGAACTCACGGACTGTGAGGAAGGAAGCATGACAAGGGAGAGAAGCGCATGGTGGGGAGACATAAACGAGAAGAGAAATGAAGTCTAGGAAGTGCACAAGGGGGGCATTCCCATGCACCACTCCGAACCCACAACGTCCTCATGCGGCCGGTGCATGCACAGCCAGCACAACCCTTGCCCAACCGAACTCACCACCTGCGGGAAGGAAGCATGACAAGGGAGGGAAGCGCATGGTGGGGAGACATAAACGAGAAGAGAAATAAAGTCTAGGAAGTGCACAAGGGGGGGCATTCCCATGCACCACTCCGAACCCACAACGTCCTCATGCGGCCGGTGCATGCACAGCCAGCACAACCCTTGCCCAACCGAACTCACGGACTGTGAGGAAGGAAGCATGACAAGGGAGAGAAGTGCGTGGTGGGGTGACGTGAACGAGAAGAGAAATGAAGTCTAGGAAGCGCACAAGGGGGGGCATTCCCATGCACCACTCCGAACCCACAACGTCCTCATGCGGCCGGTGCATGCACAGCCAGCACAACCCTTGCCCAACCGAACTCACACTGCGCGGGAAGGAACATGACAAGGGAGAGAAGCGCGTGGTGGGGAGACATAACGAGAAGAGAAATAAAGTCTAGGAAGTGCACAAGGGGGGGCATTCCCATGCACCACTCCGAACCCACAACGTCCTCATGCGGCCGGTGCATGCACAGCCAGCACAACCCTTGCCCAACCGAACTCACGGACTGTGAGGAAGGAAGCATGACAAGGGAGAGAAGCGCATGGTGGGGAGACATAAACGAGAAGAAAATAAGTCTAGGAAGTGCACAAGGGGGGGCATTCCCATGCACCACTCCGAACCCACAACGTCCTCATGCGGCCGGTGCATGCACAGCCAGCACAACCCTTGCCCAACCGAGCTCACCCCCTGCGGCGAAGGAAACCTGACAAGGGAGGGAAGCGCGTGGTGGGGAGACATAAACGAGAAGAGAAATAAAGTCTAGGAAGTGCACAAGGGGGGGCATTCCCATGAACCACTCCAATCCCACAACGTCCTCATGCGGCCGGTGCATGCACAGCCAGCACAACCCTTGCCCAACCGAACTCACGGACTGTGAGGAAGGAAGCACGACAAGGGAGAGAAGCGCATGGTGGGGAGACATAAACGAGAAGAGAAATGAAGTCTAGGAAGCGCACAAGGGGGGGCATTCCCATGCACCACTCCGAACCCACAACGTCCTCATGCGGCCGGTGCATGCACAGCCAGCACAACCCTTGCCCAACCGAACTCACCATGCGGCGAAGGAAACATGACAAGGGAGAGAAGTGCGTGGTGGGGTGACTGAACGAGAAGAGAAATGAAGTCTAGGAAGCGCACAAGGGGGGGCATTCCCATGCACCACTCCGAACCCACAACGTCCTCATGCGGCCGGTGCATGCACAGCCAGCACAACCCTTGCCCAACCGAACTCACGGACTGTGAGGAAGGAAGCATGACAAGGGAGAGAAGCGCATGGTGGGGAGACATAAACGAGAAGAGAAATGAAGTCTAGGAAGTGCACAAGGGGGGGCATTCCCATGCACCACTCCGAACCCACAACGTCCTCATGCGGCCGGTGCATGCACAGCCAGCACAACCCTTGCCCAACCGAACTCACCACTGCGGGAAGGAAGCATGACAAGGGAGGAAGCGCATGGTGGGGAGACATAAACGAGAAGAGAAATAAAGTCTAGGAAGTGCACAAGGGGGGGCATTCCCATGCACCACTCCAAACCCACAACGTCCTCATGCGGCCGGTGCATGCACAGCCAGCACAACCCTTGCCCAACCGAACTCACGGACTGTGAGGAAGGAAGCATGACAAGGGAGAGAAGGCGTGGTGGGGGACATAAACGAGAAGAGAAATGAAGTCTAGGAAGTGCACAAGGGGGGGCATTCCCATGCACCACTCCGAACCCACAACGTCCTCATGCGGCCGGTGCATGCACAGCCAGCACAACCCTTGCCCAACCGAACTCACACTGCGGGAAGGAAACATGACAAGGGAGAGAAGCGCGTGGTGGGGAGACATAAACGAGAAGAGAAATAAAGTCTAGGAAGTGCACAAGGGGGGCATTCCCATGCACCACTCCAACCCACAACGTCCTCATGCGGCCGGTGCATGCACAGCCAGCACAACCCTTGCCCAACCGAACTCACGGACTGTGAGGAAGGAAGCATGACAAGGGAGAGAAGCGCATGGTAGGGAGACATAAACGAGAAGAGAAATGAAGTCTAGGAAGTGCACAAGGGGGGCATTCCCATGCACCACTCCGAACCCACAACGTCCTCATGCGGCCGGTGCATGCACAGCCAGCACAACCCTTGCCCAACCGAACTCACCCCTGCGGCGAAGGAACATGACAAGGGAGGGAAGCGCGTGGTGGGGAGACATAAACGAGAAGAGAAATAAAGTCTAGGAAGTGCACAAGGGGGGCATTCCCATGCACCACTCCAACCCACAACGTCCTCATGCGGCCGGTGCATGCACAGCCAGCACAACCCTTGCCCAACCGAACTCACGGACTGTGAGGAAGGAAGCACGACAAGGGAGAGAAGCGCATGGTGGGGAGACATAAACGAGAAGAGAAATGAAGTCTAGGAAGCGCACAAGGGGGGGCATTCCCATGCACCACTCCAACCCACAACGTCCTCATGCGGCCGGTGCATGCACAGCCAGCACAACCCTTGCCCAACCGAACTCACAGCTGCGGGAAGGAAACATGACAAGGGAGAGAAGCGCTGGTGGGGAGACATAAACGAGAAGAGAAATGAAGTCTAGGAAGTGCACAAGGGGGGGCATTCCCATGCACCACTCCGAACCCACAACGTCCTCATGCGGCCGGTGCATGCACAGCCAGCACAACCCTTGCCCAACCGAACTCACGGACTGTGAGGAAGGAAGCATGACAAGGGAGAGAAGCGCATGGTGGGAGACATAAACGAGAAGAGAAATGAAGTCTAGGAAGTGCACAAGGGGGGGCATTCCCATGCACCACTCCGAACCCACAACGTCCTCATGCGGCCGGTGCATGCACAGCCAGCACAACCCTTGCCCAACCGAACTCACATGCTGCGGTGAAGGAAACATGACAAGGGAGGGAAGCGCGTGGTGGGGAGACATAAACGAGAAGAGAAATAAAGTCTAGGAAGTGCACAAGGGGGGCATTCCCATGCACCACTCCAATCCCACAACGTCCTCATGCGGCCGGTGCATGCACAGCCAGCACAACCCTTGCCCAACCGAACTCACGGACTGCGAGGAAGGAAGCATGACAAGGGAGAGAAGCGCGTGGTGGGGAGACATAAACGAGAAGAGAAATAAAGTCTAGGAAGTGCACAAGGGGGGCATTCCCATGCACCACTCCAAACCCACAACGTCCTCATGCGGCCGGTGCATGCACAGCCAGCACAACCCTTGCCCAACCGAACTCACGGACTGTGAGGAAGGAAGCATGACAAGGGAGGGAAGCGCGTGGTGGGGAGACATAAACGAGAAAGAAATAGTCTAGGAAGTGCACAAGGGGGGGCATTCCCATGCACCACTCCGAACCCACAACGTCCTCATGCGGCCGGTGCATGCACAGCCAGCACAACCCTTGCCCAACCGAACTCACGACTGCGGGAAGGAAGCATGACAAGGAGGAGAAGCGCGTGGTGGGGAGACATAAACGAGAAGAGAAATAAAGTCTAGGAAGTGCACAAGGGGGGGCATTCCCATGCACCACTCCAAACCCACAACGTCCTCATGCGGCCGGTGCATGCACAGCCAGCACAACCCTTGCCCAACCGAACTCACGGACTGTGAGGAAGGAAGCATGACAAGGGAGGGAAGCGCGTGGTGGGGAGACATAAACGAGAAGAGAAATAAGTCTAGGAAGTGCACAAGGGGGGGCATTCCCATGCACCACTCCGAACCCACAACGTCCTCATGCGGCCGGTGCATGCACAGCCAGCACAACCCTTGCCCAACCGAACTCACGGACTGTGAGGAAGGAAGCACGACAAGGGAGAGAAGTGCGTGGTGGGGTGACGTGAACGAGAAGAGAAATGAAGTCTAGGAAGCGCACAAGGGGGGGCATTCCCATGCACCACTCCGAACCCACAACGTCCTCATGCGGCCGGTGCATGCACAGCCAGCACAACCCTTGCCCAACCGAACTCACGGACTGCGAGGAAGGAAGCATGACAAGGGAGAGAAGCGCGTGGTGGGGAGACATAAACGAGAAGAGAAATAAAGTCTAGGAAGTGCACAAGGGGGGCATTCCCATGCACCACTCCAACCCACAACGTCCTCATGCGGCCGGTGCATGCACAGCCAGCACAACCTTGCCCAACCGAACTCACGGACTGTGAGGAAGGAAGCATGACAAGGGAGGGAAGCGCGTGGTGGGGAGACATAAACGAGAAGAGAAATAAGTTAGGAAGTGCACAAGGGGGGGCATTCCCATGCACCACTCCGAACCCACAACGTCCTCATGCGGCCGGTGCATGCACAGCCAGCACAACCCTTGCCCAACCGAACTCACACTGCGGGAAGGAAACATGACAAGGGAGAGAAGTGCGTGGTGGGGGACGTGAACGAGAAGAGAAATGAAGTCTAGGAAGCGCACAAGGGGGGGCATTCCCATGCACCACTCCGAACCCACAACGTCCTCATGCGGCCGGTGCATGCACAGCCAGCACAACCCTTGCCCAACCGAACTCACGACTGTGAGGAAGGAAGCATGACAAGGGAGAGAAGCGCATGGTGGGGAGACATAAACGAGAAGAGAAATGAAGTCTAGGAAGTGCACAAGGGGGGCATTCCCATGCACCACTCCAATCCCACAACGTCCTCATGCGGCCGGTGCATGCACAGCCAGCACAACCCTTGCCCAACCGAACTCACGGACTGTGAGGAAGGAAGCATGACAAGGAGGGAAGCGCGTGGTGGGGGACATAAACGAGAAGAGAAATAAAGTCTAGGAAGTGCACAAGGGGGGCATTCCCATGCACCACTCCAAACCCACAACGTCCTCATGCGGCCGGTGCATGCACAGCCAGCACAACCCTTGCCCAACCGAACTCACATGCGCGTGAAGGAAACATGACAAGGGAGAGAAGTGCGTGGTGGGGTGACTGAACGAGAAGAGAAATGAAGTCTAGGAAGCGCACAAGGGGGGGCATTCCCATGCACCACTCCAATCCCACAACGTCCTCATGCGGCCGGTGCATGCACAGCCAGCACAACCCTTGCCCAACCGAACTCACGGACTGTGAGGAAGGAAGCATGACAAGGGAGAGAAGCGCGTGGTGGGGAGACATAAACGAGAAGAGAAATAAAGTCTAGGAAGTGCACAAGGGGGGGCATTCCCATGCACCACTCCAAACCCACAACGTCCTCATGCGGCCGGTGCATGCACAGCCAGCACAACCCTTGCCCAACCGAACTCACGGACTGTGAGGAAGGAAGCATGACAAGGGAGAGAAGCGCATGGTGGGGAGACATAAACGAGAAGAGAAATAAAGTCTAGGAAGTGCACAAGGGGGGGCATTCCCATGCACCACTCCAACCCACAACGTCCTCATGCGGCCGGTGCATGCACAGCCAGCACAACCCTTGCCCAACCGACTCACCCCTGCGGCGAAGGAAACCTGACAAGGGAGGAAGCGCGTGGTGGGGAGACATAAACGAGAAGAGAAATAAAGTCTAGGAAGTGCACAAGGGGGGCATTCCCATGAACCACTCCAATCCCACAACGTCCTCATGCGGCCGGTGCATGCACAGCCAGCACAACCCTTGCCCAACCGAACTCACGGACTGTGAGGAAGGAAGCACGACAAGGGAGAGAAGCGCATGGTGGGGAGACATAAACGAGAAGAGAAATGAAGTCTAGGAAGCGCACAAGGGGGGGCATTCCCATGCACCACTCCAAACCCACAACGTCCTCATGCGGCCGGTGCATGCACAGCCAGCACAACCCTTGCCCAACCGAACTCACATGCAGCGGTGAAGGAAACATGACAAGGGAGAGAAGTGCGTGGTGGGGTGACGTGAACGAGAAGAGAAATGAAGTCTAGGAAGCGCACAAGGGGGGCATTCCCATGCACCACTCCGAACCCACAACGTCCTCATGCGGCCGGTGCATGCACAGCCAGCACAACCCTTGCCCAACCGAACTCACGGACTGTGAGAAGGAAGGAAGCATGACAAGGGAGAGAAGCGCATGGTAGGGAGACATAAACGAGAAGAGAAATGAAGTCTAGGAAGTGCACAAGGGGGGGCATTCCCATGCACCACTCCGAACCCACAACGTCCTCATGCGGCCGGTGCATGCACAGCCAGCACAAGCCTTGCCCAACCGAACTCACATGCTGCGGTGAAGGAAACATGACAAGGGAGGGAAGCGCGTGGTGGGGAGACATAAACGAGAAGAGAAATAAAGTTTAGGAAGTGCACAAGGGGGGGCATTCCCATGCACCACTCCAATCCCACAACGTCCTCATGCGGCCGGTGCATGCACAGCCAGCACAACCCTTGCCCAACCGAACTCACGGACTGCGAGGAAGGAAGCATGACAAGGGAGAGAAGCGCGTGGTGGGGAGACATAAACGAGAAGAGAAATAAAGTCTAGGAGGTGCACAAGGGGCGGCATTCCCATGCACCACTCCAAACCCACAACGTCCTCATGCGGCCGGTGCATGCACAGCCAGCACAAGCCTTGCCCAACCGAACTCACGGACTGTGAGGAAGGAAGCATGACAAGGGAGGGAAGCGCGTGGTGGGGAGACATAAACGAGAAGAGAAATAATGTTAGGAAGTGCACAAGGGGGGGCATTCCCATGCACCACTCCAACCCACAACGTCCTCATGCGGCCGGTGCATGCACAGCCAGCACAACCCTTGCCCAACCGAACTCACGGACTGGAGGAAGGAAGCACGACAAGGGAGAGAAGTGCGTGGTGGGGTGACGTGAACGAGAAGAGAAATGAAGTCTAGGAAGCGCACAAGGGGGGGCATTCCCATGCACCACTCCGAACCCACAACGTCCTCATGCGGCCGGTGCATGCACAGCCAGCACAACCCTTGCCCAACCGAACTCACGGACTGCGAGGAAGGAAGCATGACAAGGGAGGGAAGCGCGTGGTGGGGAGACATAAACGAGAAGAGAAATAAAGTCTATGAAGTGCACAAGGGGGGCATTCCCATGCACCACTCCAACCCACAACGTCCTCATGCGGCCGGTGCATGCACAGCCAGCACAAGCCTTGCCCAACCGAACTCACGGACTGTGAGGAAGGAAGCATGACAAGGGAGGAAGCGCATGGTGGGGAGACATAAACGAGAACAGAAATAGTGTCTAGGAAGTGCACAAGGGGGGCATTCCCATGCACCACTCCGAACCCACAACGTCCTCATGCGGCCGGTGCATGCACAGCCAGCACAACCCTTGCCCAACCGAACTCACATGCAGCGGTGAAGGAAACATGACAAGGGAGAGAAGTGCGTGGTGGGGTGACTGAACGAGAAGAGAAATGAAGTCTAGGAAGCGAACAAGGGGGGGCATTCCCATGCACCACTCCGAACCCACAACGTCCTCATGCGGCCGGTGCATGCACAGCCAGCACAACCCTGCCCAACCGAACTCACGGACTGTGAGGAAGGAAGCATGACAAGGGAGAGAAGCGCATGGTGGGAGACATAACGAGAAGAGAAATGAAGTCTAGGAAGTGCACAAGGGGGGGCATTCCCATGCACCACTCCAATCCCACAACGTCCTCATGCGGCCGGTGCATGCACAGCCAGCACAAGCCTTGCCCAACCGAACTCACGGACTGTGAGGAAGGAAGCATGACAAGGAGGGAAGCGCTGTGGGGAAACATAAACGAGAAGAGAAATAAAGTCTAGGAAGTGCACAAGGGGGGCATTCCCATGCCCACTCCAACCCACAACGTCCTCATGCGGCCGGTGCATGCACAGCCAGCACAACCCTTGCCCAACCGAACTCACATGCAGCGGTGAAGGAAACATGACAAGGGAGAGAAGTGCGTGGTGGGGTGACGTGAACGAGAAGAGAAATGAAGTCTAGGAAGCGCACAAGGGGGGGCATTCCCATGCACCACTCCAATCCCACAACGTCCTCATGCGGCCGGTGCATGCACAGCCAGCACAACCCTTGCCCAACCGAACTCACGACTGTGAGGAAGGAAGCATGACAAGAGAGGGAAGCGCGTGGTGGGGAGACATAAACGAGAAGAGAAATAAAGTCTAGGAAGTGCACAAGGGGGGGCATTCCCATGCTCCACTCCAAACCCACAACGTCCTCATGCGGCCGGTGCATGCACAGCCAGCACAACCCTTGCCCAACCGAACTCACGGACTGTGAGGAGGAAAGCATGACAAGGGAGAGAAGCGCATGGTGGGAAGACATAAACGAGAAGAGAAATAAAATCTAGGAAGTGCACAAGGGGCGGCATTCCCATGCACCACTCCAAACCCACAACGTCCTCATGCGGCCGGTGCATGCACAGCCAGCACAACCCTTGCCCAACCGAACTCACGACTGTGAGGAAGGAAGCATGACAAGGGAGAGAAGCGCATGGTGGGGAGACATAAACGAGAAGAGAAATAAATCTAGGAAGTGCACAAGGGGGGCATTCCCATGCACCACTCCAAACCCACAACGTCCTCATGCGGCCAGTGCATGCACAGCCAGCACAACCCTTGCCCAACCGAACTAACGACTGTGAGGAAGGAAGCATGACAAGGGAGAGAAGCGCATGGTGGGGAGACATAAACGAGAAGAGAAATAAAGTTAGGAAGTGCACAAGGGGGCATTCCCATGCACCACTCCAATCCCACAACGTCCTCATGCGGCCGGTGCATGCACAGCCAGCACAACCCTTGCCCAACCGAACTCACGGACTGCGAGGAAGGAAGCATATCAAGGGAGAGAAGCGCGTGGTGGGGAGACATAAACGAGAAGAGAAATAAAGTCTAGGAAGTGCACAAGGGGGGGCATTCCCATGCACCACTCAACCCACAACGTCCTCATGCGGCCGGTGCATGCACAGCCAGCACAAGCCTTGCCCAACCGAACTCACGGACTGTGAGGAAGGAAGCATGACAAGGGAGAGAAGCGCATGGGGGGGACATAAACGAGAAGAGAAATAAAATCTAGGAAGTGCACAAGGGGCGGCATTCCCATGCACCACTCCAAACCCACAACGTCCTCATGCGGCCAGTGCATGCACAGCCAGCACAACCCTTGCCCAACCGAACTCACGGACTGT
>LHPF02000228.1:0-11905 GCA_002245815.2 Micractinium conductrix
GGCTCGTGCACCCCGCACTGGGCGCGATTGGTCGCCGCGCATCCGCCAGTACGCGTGCCGCCCCCGCCGCCCGCCCCCCGCGCGCGTACGTGCATCACATGCTCACACGGTTCACCCACCTTCGCTCCCTGTAAGCACAGGCCTCACCGGGTGCCCACCATCCCCACCACCCCCGTCGCCGCCCTCCCCGCCGCCCAGCCCTCCCGTACCGCCATCGCCATCGCCGCCGCCCCCCTCGCCCCCCTCGCCGCCCTCGCCGCCCTCGCCGCCCCCGCCGTCGCCGCCCCCGCCGTGAGTCTGGCTGGCACAGTTGACATCCCCAGCCTTGCCTGGGCAGCTGGCAGCGGTGAACCGTTGATGCGCTGCTGGCAGCGGCGCCACGAGCGGCAGGTGTGCCTGCGGTACCGCCCTGCCCGCCTGCCTATGCTCACCGTGTGCTTGATGCCGCCGCTGCTGTGCAGCTTCCCGCCCCCGCCCCCCGACGGATCATTCGTTGACCCCTCGGTGAGTTAACGCTGGCTGGCTGGCTGAATGTGGCAGGGCTGGCAACTCACCTGGCTGGCTGGCAGGCAGCCGGCGCTCACCTGTGGGACAGCGCCGCCAGCTGTGTGGTCAGTGTGGCACCGCGTTTCGCCAGTGCAAGCATGCTGTGTACGCACGTGCTGCCCACCGCCCCCACCCCGTCCGCAGTTGGATGACGGTGATGGTATTCCCTGGAACAACCTGCCGCTTGCCAGCGGCTTGTGCTCCATGTGTTCAGAAAGCGTGAGCATGTGCTGCTGGCTGCGGCTGTGCCTGCCTGCCTGCCTACCTGCAACGCCATGCGCCGCCTCTGCATGCAACGCTGGCCGTGGCCCCAGATGCCCTTGCTGGCCTGCCAGCCCCACCTCCAACTGACCCCGCCGCCTCGCTGTGCGCCCAATTCTTTGCAGGGCGACGTGGGGTGCGGCACGCTGGTGGGAGCGCCCAAGGCGCAGCCCCTGAACGATTACAGGCAAGCGCTTGGGGTGCCGTCCGGCTGTGGGGGAGGCCGGCACGGTGGGGGAAAAGACCATTGATTCCCATCGACCCATCTAACATCAGTGAATCCGTGTGTCTATCTGTCGGTCCAATCAACCAAATCCAACCGCCCCCCCCTTGCAGGCTGCTGTTCATGGTGAAGAAGGGGCTGGACGCGTACATGACGCGCAACAAGGTGCGGTGCATGCCGCACTGGCTGGCGGCCACCGTGTGCTCCTGCCACCTGCATGGCGCATCAGAGACCGGCCGCCTGTCCGCCCCCTCTCTTGCCTGCACGTGTGTTGCAGTGATGTGGGCTGGAAAAGCTGGGGCGCCACTGCACATTCTTGGGGGGGGAACGACCGCCGCCGCTGCCCCCTGCCCCGCCCCCCCCCCCCCGCAGGTGTACGACGTGTGCGGCAACGACTACCGCCTGTACGCCTCACCCCTCATCAAGTTCACAAAGGCCTGCAAGCAGGTGGTGTCCGGCACCAACTGGTTCCTGTCGGGTAGGTGGCGCAGCATGGCTGCTCCGGCATGGCATGCACGGTCCCTTTCACCCTCCTGCTTGCGCTTGGTTCTGGACAGTCCGGCTGCGCCTCAACCTGTGCGTGCCTTGCGCTCAAGCCTCTGCCCCCCTTCTCCGTGCTCCACCCACCACCCATCCTGCAGTGCGCATCGGCTACCCCTGCTTCGGCCAGCCCCGCCTTGTGAACGGCAAGATTGTGGGCTACTCAAGCTGGGGCCGCTGGCGGGTGCACAGGTGGGTGTACGCAACGTGAAACCCCCACCAAAGGGGGGTTTAGCTGCACTGGTCACATGCACCAGCGCCTAACGCCCCTCTTTGTCAGCAGGACCGACGCTGCTCCCCTTCAGCATGACGAAACCCGCGCGCGCGCGCCGCCCCCCCCCCCCCCCCCCGCTGCAGCCTCTACATCTCGGTGTATCAGAAGCTGCCCTTTCCGCAGCCATACGAAATTAAAGAGGTCTACCGCTTCTGACACCCAGGCAGTCTCCAGGAAGCTTCCAAGCATTGCAGGCAGCTGAGGCAGCCACGCAGAGGAACAAGAGGTCGCCGACACGGCAGCCGGGTGCCGTGCCTTGCTTGCTTGCGCCCCACCAGCAACTCCGGCCAATCAGCCTCCGATGCGACAGGCAGGCCAGATTGCGCAGCAAGGCTGCACCATCCACCCACCCACGCACCACCGCTAAACACACAGCACACCCTCCCACCCGCGAGTTCCCCCACGTTTGCCGTCCACCGACGGCCATGCATCAATGCTTCGCCATCCACCAACAACGTGTCCCCCCCCCCCCCACCCCCCCCCCACCCCCACCCCCACCCCCCACCCCCACCCCCACCCCGTTTTCTTTCCAGGCCCCCTCCCCACCACTAGCCTTCTTGATTTGCGACTGCGTTCTGAACCCTGCACGCCGCCCACCGACAGCACCGCCCGCACGGGGCCCAGATCGGCGCTCCCGACACATCTTCGTATTATGTCTGGCTTGTTGCCTCCCCCTTTCGGCGCCTCATACACAGGCCCAACCACCCGCTCATAAACCACCAAAGCCCGTTTATGTTGTTTACGCCGTTGGCCGTTACGCCGTTTACGCCGTTGGCCTGCACGCCGCATACATCGCGTCTCCTGCAACGTCAGGCCCCTGCAACAAAGCCTTTTTTCCAGCGTCTTCCCACCGTCGCCGTATTTTTGCAGCACACTACACCACAAAGTGTTAGCAGCACCTTCAACTTCAGGGCCTCCTGTCAGGGAGCAAGGGCAGCGACATCGGGGAAGCCGCCGCCACATGCGCACCAGCGCCGCCGCTGTGGTTTCTAGAGCCCGCCACCCGCACCCGCCTTTGTTTCCGTGCTCTCCCATCTTCATACGTTCACTGGCACGCCAGGAGTTTGCTCAGAGGCTGCGCGAAGGCTTTTCATCACCCGGGAGGCCGTTGTGCTGCTCGTCTGTAGGTCGTTGGGAACCCAGGAGCTGTCGCGATGGACCTCCTAGCGGGATAGTGAGTTGGCGGGCAGCGGAGCGCAGCCGAGGCTAGGAAGCGGGCGGGAGCGGGCGGTGGGAGCCCTGCGTGGCGCCCCTGCTCACAATCGCAGCCCCTTCTGGCAATCGTGTGCGCAGCGGCAGCGATGGGGGAGGCTCCGGCGGCGAGGACGAGCCGAAGTTGCTCAAGGCCGTGAACGTGAGCACGGCGCCCGAGGTGGAGACGGCTGGGATGCAGCTGGTGGCCGGATCCGCGGTGCCCGTGGGGCAGGCGCTGCACCTGCAGTGTGAGTTGCCGCCGCCGTGCCGCCGCCGCCGCCTCTTCCGCCGCCGCCATCCATCACCGCTTGTGTGCAGCTGCTGAGGCTGTGCGTGGTCATGCAAAGTAGTCCTGCTGCTTGACCTGGATGTGCCACTGCGAGTGCCGCCTGATGCCCCACCATTGTCGCAGCTGCTGCAGAGGTGCGTGCCGCCGCCCGACCAGCACTCCGCCGGCCAACGCTCCCTCGCCCCTGCTGCAGCTGCGGCGGCGCGCAAAGTCATGTACAATCTTCCTGTGGAGCAGATGCATGCACCGGTGGTGGGGCCGCTGCACCACAACCAGAAGGACCTCACCGCAGGTGGGCGTGCGGCGGGTGGGGAGGGCGCGGGGTGAGTGTGTGGGGGGGCCGCCTGAGGCTTGCTGGCAGCAGGGGTGCTTGAGGCCCTGCTGCTCCGGCTGCGTGGGCGCCTGCACGTGCTGCCGGCAGCTGCTTGCGCCCCGCCGCCATGCCCGCGCGCAGCCAGCGGCGTGATCGTGCATGGCGGCGCTCGTCAGCTGCTGCCGCCCCGCCGCCGGCACCTCTTGACACCTCCCTGCCCGGCCCGCGCTCCCCCCAGGCCTGCGCAACCACCGATCTGGCCACGTGGAGGACGCCAACCTGAACAGCTACAGCTTTGACGAACAGTACAACACGTTCCAGAGGTGGGCGGCGGCGGGTGCGACAGCAGCGGTGGCGGGGGCAGCTGCGGCTCATTAGAGCAATGCCCAGGTTCATTCCTGTCGTGCGGCTGCGGTCGTGGCGGCAGCGCGGGAGGCAGGCTGGGTGAGCACGGTCTCTGGCATCTCTCTGCCTGCTCTGGCCCCGTGTCCCTGACTTGCACCCAGCCCGCCCGCTGCACCCTCTCCCCCTGCCCCCGCCGTGCAGCAAGGGCTTCTCCGCCGACCCCAGCGGCACTGGTCGCATGCTGCGCCACAAAGACCTGGTGGCAGCGGGCGCAGCGTCATTCCTGCCTGACGAGGGCGCCGGCGGCGGCGCAGCCAAGCGGCAGAAGACCGACAAGAAGGCGGCGGCGGCGCAGGTGGGACGCGCGCTGGCATATGTAGGAGCAGCCGGCCGGCGGGGTGGCCCTCCCTGCCTCTGGCCTCTGCGTTGGGGTGGGGTGGGTGCGCCGTGGCAAAAAACAGCATTCGAACCCTCCCCCCCCACTGTTGCCCGCAGCCCTTTGACCCCAGCCAGCCCTTCAGCCTGCGGTCGCGGCAGCCCTGGGCGGAGAAGCAGGCGGACGTGGTGGAGCTGACGGAGGAGCAGAAGCAGTACATGGAGGAGGTGCGGGGTGGGGTTGGTGGTGGTGTGTGTGTGTGGTGTGTGTTTCCCCCGGGCGGCGCGCGGCTTGTGTGCGCGTGTGTTTGGGGTGGGGTGGGGGTGGGGGTGGGTGGGTGGGTGGGGTGGGGTGGTGGTGGTGTGTGTGTGTGTGGGGGGGGCTTTGGTGGAGACGAGGCGCTGCCTCTGCCCGCCTCTGCCTGCCTCTGCCTGCCGCGTCCCTCGCGCCTCTGCCTTCTCCCCCCACCACCACCGCTGCCCCTCCCCCTCATCCCGCTTCCTCCTCTGCCCCACGCCGCCTGCCCGCCCCCCCCCGCAGTGGAACGCTGAGCGTGCTGAGCGCAAGGGGCTGGAGCCGGCCGACAAGGGGGTGGACCCCAACGCAGCCACCTCCACCTTCCACGGCAAGGAGGAAGTGGACTACCAGGGTGAGTGGGCGGCAGTGGGTGGGAGGGTGTGGAAGTGGTGGTGGAAGGTGGGGCGGGGCAGCGAGCGGGAGTGGGAGGGGCTACCAGGGCGAGTGCGTGCTGTGTGGAGAGAGAGAAAGGGTGTTGGTGCAGGTGTGGCGCCGGGCTGGGTCAGGGAGGGCCGTGGCTGGAGTCGGGGAGCAAGCGGGCTGGCAGCAGGCCGGCAGCAGGCCGGCAGGTGAAGCAGCAGCAACGGTCCGCCCTGCGCCCTGTCCTCCTCCGTCAGCCCCTCCCTGCCGTACCTCCCACCCCTGGGCGCTCCTGGCTGTTACCCTCACAGCCACCCCTCGGCACCCCTCTGCACACTCTCGCCAGTACAGCTGCAGGCAGAGGCACCCGCTGACACGCTTGCATGTTTGTGCTGAACCTGGTTGTGCCTGCAGGGCGCAGCTGGCTGGAGCCCCCCAAGGAGAAGACCCGCCCCCAGGACCAGCAGTGCTTCCTGCCCAAGCGCCACATCCACACCTGGAGCGGGCACAGCAAGGGGGTCAACACAATACGGTGCGCGCGCGCAACGGGGGCCGGGGATGGCGTCGAGGGAGTGGTGCAGCCGAGGGTGTGCGGCGGGGCAGGCGCGGGGCTCAGCAGGAGCGAAGGGCTGCTGACCGGTTAGGCCCAGTGGAGCGGGCAGGTCTGTGGCGTCGATGCATGCCGCAGTAGTACCAGCCATGCGCGCGCCTCTGCCCACCTCTGCCTGCCACCGCTCTCCCGCTGCCACGTCCTCCCTTCCCGAAACCAGCCATCTGCTGCTGCCAGCGCACTTGAGCTGCCTGGAATGTGCCCCTGCCTCACCCCTCGTGTTCCTGTGCCTGCCACCCCTGCTGCCCGCTGCAGCTTCTTCCCCAACACCGGCCACCTGCTGCTGTCTGCTGCTCTGGATGGCCAGATCAAGATTTGGGATGTGGGACGCGACAACAAGTGCCGCCGCACGTACACCGGGCACACAAAGGTGGGCGGGGGCTGGGGCAGGCCGCAGCGTGTCTTTGTCTCTGCGTCAGTTGGTGCATTGCAGCTTGCCCCCCCCCCCCCCCCCCGCGCGTGCCAAGGGTATGTTGCTTCCTACTGTCGGCCGCCGCCCTCTCGGGCTCCCCTCGCTCACCGCGCACGCCCCCCCTCCATCCACACACGTTGGTGCGCCCCCCCCCCTGCCCACCCCTGCAGGGCGTCAAGGACGTGTGGTTCTCCAACGACGGACGCCGCTTTGTGTCCACCGGCTACGACAAGAAGATCCGCTACTGGGACACAGAGACGGGGCAGATCATCAAGTGAGGAGGAGGAGGAGGCCCGCCTCCCATATGCCGCATCCGCCTGCTTGCTTGGTGGGCTGGGCCGGGCTGGGCTGGGCTGCGAGGAGCCCGCGCGGGCGGGTGCGTAGCCCCCCTTGCTCCATGCCCTTGCTCACCCACCCCACTCCCTTCAACCCCTGCAGCACTGTCGCGGAGGGCAAGATGTCTTACTGCGTGCGGCTACACCCGGAGGAGCAGGTGCGACCGGCTGAGGGCGGCTGAGCAGCGCAGGGCACCAGGAAGCAGGGGAGGCAGCGCCGCGCATGCCCAGCCGCCGCCGCCACACCCTCGCGCACGCCCACCCCCCTCCTGCCCCCTCCGCCTGCCTGCCTCCTGCAGCACATTGTGTTGGCTGGCACCCAGGACAAGAAGATCATGCAGTGGGACCTGAACACGGGGGACATGGTGGCAGGTGGGTGCGCCCTGGCTGACCGCTCGCTGTGGTTGCGTCCCGTCTGCGTCCCTCCCGCACCTGGCTGGGTGTTCCTACCTGGTGTCGCGGGCAGGCAGCAGCGCGTCTGTGTGCTGCCTGCCCTGTTGCACCCGCTGTCCTGCTGGCTGCCTTGCACGGCACGCTCCCATTCGGCCGCAGTGTCGGGCCTGTCAGTGTCGGGCCTGTCAGCCGCACCTTGCTGCCCCCCCCCGCCCATCCCCTCCTCGTCCCCCTCGCCCGCCCTCCCCTCCTCGCCCCCCAGTCATACGACTACCACTTGTCCGCGGTCAACACCGTCACATTCATCGACCAAACAGGCGGTTCGTGTCCACCTCAGGTGCGCAGCAGCGGCGGGGGCGGGCGCGCGGGCAGGCGTGGCTAGCGGCGGCGGCAGCTGCTGACCGCCGGTCTGCACCAGCGACGGACGCTTGCCCTGCCCCGGTGGACAGCGGCCGCCAGTTCAGGAGCGGCACCTGCAGCTCATCCCTGCCCTGCCCTGCCCTGCCCTGCCCTGCCCTGCCCTGCCCTGCCCTGCCCACCGGCTTGTGAGCTCACGCCCCTGCCCGCTCCCCCTGCTGCCACCCTCTGTGTGTTCTGTGTGTGTGTGCAGACGACAAGACCATCCGCATGTGGGAGTACGGCATCCAGGCGCAGGCAAAGTACATTGCAGGTGGGTGGGCTGGGCGGGTGGGTTGGGCAGATGTTTGCAAGCAGGGCCTGGGGGGAGGCGGAGCGGCAGGGCAGCGGGCAGGGGGCCGACGGGATGCAGCTGGGGGAGGGGAGCAGGGCATTCACCAGTGCGAGCGCTTGCACGGCTGCCACAGCACTCTGCCTGCAAGCGTCAGCCTTGCCCCATAGTCTACCTGGCCTGTGCCATGCCCATGCACCCACTGCTGCCTCCCCTGCCCCCAGACCCCGCCATGCACGCCATCTCCTACGCTGCCACCTCACCCAACGACAAGTGGTGGGTGGGACAGTCGGCGGACAACCAGAGTGAGTGACCCACGGGGGGGGGGGGGGGGGGGGGGGGCGTCGGCCACGTGTAGCTGTGTGTTGGTACTGGCAGACCTGTGGGCAAAGGGGCAGGCTGGCCAGAGCGCAGCACCAGAGCGAGCGGCAGGGAGGGGGGCTGGGCTGAGAGGATGTGGGTTGGGCAGCGTGGTGTTGACTGTGATGCTGCCTCATGCCGCCCGCACCTCGCCACCTTGCCTCACCGCCTTCCTCGGGCTCTCATCGCACCAACCCTGCATCCCCCTCACCATCCCCCCGTGGTCCTCGCCCCCCTCCACCCCGCCTCCCCCAGTTGTGACCTACTCTGCCGACCGGCTCAAGCCCAACAAGAAGAAGACGTTCAAGGGGCACGTCACAGCGGGTGGGTAGTGGTGGTCGTGGTGGGTGGGTGGTGGTGGTGGGTGGGGGCAGCAGGCCGGTCAGCAGGGGCTCGTGTTGGGGCTGGGCTGCGAGGTAGGCGGGTTTAAGGTCCTTGGTACAAATGCTGACAACGATGCCGTGCAGCTGTTGTTGCCCCTCGTCGCCACGTGCTGCCCTGTCCCGCTGCTTGCCCTGGTTCCCCCCATCATCCCCCCCCGGGGCCCCCTCCCCCCCCCCTCCCCTCCCTCCCCTCAGGCTACGCCTGCCAGGTGGCCTTCTCCTGGGACAGCCGCTTTGTGATGAGCGGGGACAGCGAGGGCCGCCTGTTTGTGTGGGACTGGAAGACGGCAAAGGTAGGTGGGGGAGGGGCCGGGCGTCGGAGTGAGCGACGCGGCAGCTGGTGCCTGGCTGCGGCAGGGCGTGCCGTGGCCTGGCGGGCGTCAGTTGCCGGTGTTCCTCACCGTGCCCCCCACCCCCCACCCCACCCCCCGCACACACCACCACCACCCACCACCCACCCTCCCCCCCGCCCATGTCCATGTCCCTGCAGATTGTGCGCAGCATGAAGTGCCACGACCAGGTGCTGATTGGGTGCGAGTGGCACCCGCTGGAGACCTCAAAGGTGGCCACCTGCTCATGGGACGGCCTCATCAAGTACTGGGACTGAGGCGGTCGAGCGGGCGGGCAACTTGGCGGGCAGCTGCGCCCGGCTGGCAAAGGCGGGGCTGCCCCCGATTGTGTCGCCTCCGCTGCAAGCGGGCGGCCGCTGGTGGCGGCTCCTGCCCTTTTACGCAACGCCGCAGCCTTGCTCTCAGCTTTGGCGACTTTCCTTCTGTTGCGTTGCCGTACCTTGCCTTTCCTCCAGCTCTTTCCGCCCCTGCTCGCTGTTGTGCCACACCCCTTACCCGCCGCCGCGGCGAGGAAGCAGTTGCATGCTTCAGGCCTGCTGGCCACGCTGACAGTGCAACACGCATGGACCACCAGCAGCTCGTGAAGAAGCATGCGGGCCCTCAGAAGTGGCTGCATGCCGTGCCCTGCCAACAAGCTGCAGCTGATGATTACAACACAGGCGACAGACAGCTGCATGCCAGTGTTCATCGCCAGCCTCCGCTGCGCTGCTGCAGCCTCGGCGGCGGTGCCTGTGGCCGCGGGCCCTCTTCCTCATCGCTGGAAGGCTCCATGAGCTGGCCCGGTGCTGGCATTCCTGGATGCCGCTGCTGCGCGGCTGTGCCTGCTGCTCTGCCGCCCGCTGCTGCTGCTGCCGCTGCCGCCGCCAGGGATGGCCAGCCCGGTGCCAGCTGGTGTGGCGCCGACATGTCACTATGCTGCCCCTGGCGCGTGCCCGCCCGGCTAGGTGGCGCCGACATGGCCAGGCGCAGGCCCCTAAGCTCCGTGAGCAGCTGCGCTTGCTCCGCCTCGCGCGTCGCCACCGCTTCGGAAAGCCTGCAGAGTTCGGCAGCGTGCTGTGCCCGCTCCACCGCCGCGGCCTCCCCTGCTGCCTGTGCTGCTGCAGCTGCAGCGCCTGCCACCTTCTGCAGCTCGGCCTCCAGGCGCTGGCGCTCTTCTGCTGCTGCCGCTGCTGCTGCACGCAGCTGAGCGTCGGCCTCGCGGCGCACCGCCAGCCTCGCCTCTGATGCTGCCACCTCCACTCGCTGCCGGTACTCGCCACCCAGCTCCTGCAGTTTTGCCTGTATGGGGTGGATGGGGTGGGGTGGTGGGGGCACGGGGTGTGGCTGTGTCCCTGAGGATTGGCGCCCAAAAAACCGAGTCAACGGCCCCACCACCCACCCCCAGCACCCAGCACCCACTTTGAGGTATGCCACGTCATCACGCAGCAGCGCCACCTCCTCCTCACGAGACGGATCGTCCAGGGCGTCGGTGAGCCACCGCACCTCGCGCATGTGCGCATCCCTGGGGGAGCGCAGGGGGAAGGAACGAGGATGGTGGCTGGTGGAGCAAGCATGACGAGCCAGGCGTGGCATTAACAGCCAGCTATATACACCATGGCGTGGCGTGTATTGCTCCCCCCTCACCTGGCGCCGCAGCTGTGCCTCCGCATCTTCCGCCTGCCGCTGCGCAGCCGCCAGCTCCTCACGCAGCGACGCAAGTTGGGCGGCGCTGGGCGCTGCCATGTCCTGCCTCGCCTCCTGCTTGTCCCCGTGCGCTGCCAGCTGCGCCTCAGCGGCCTCCCTGCGTGCCGTCGCGGCCTCGCGTCGTGCAACAGCTGTGTCGGTAGCAGCCGATGCAGCGCGCTGCTGCAGCGCTGCATTGGCGCTCCGCAGGGCCGCCACCTGCAGCCGCAGCGCCTCGCTGGTTGCCTCTGCCAGCAGTGCGTCTGCATCGAGGCGAGGCGACGCTGCAGGTGCCTCTCCCACAGGCGGCGGCGGCGCAGGCAGCACCGGCAGGAGGGGGGGCGGAGCCTCAAGCTGCTGCTGGCGCTGGCGCTCGTGTCCAGCAACGCTTGGAATGTATGCGGGGATGTAAACGAGCGGCCTGCACGGGAGGGTGAAACGCACGCTGGTGCGCGATTATAACGTGCAATAATGCAACGGCGCGGGCCGTCGAGCGTGCAGCGTGGGTGGTGCCCTTACCGCTCTTCCTGCTCCCCTGGCTGCAGCTGCTTGGTGCGCATCGCCTCCAGCTTAAACGCCCAAAAGCGCTCCTCCTGCACGCGAGCGTGAGGAGGGGGGGGAGTGGCAACGCGGCGCCCGGCGGTGATCCCCCGCCTCCCTCTGGCACGCAGGCTGCGTCCGACGCACTCTGCTGTACATCTTTGACGGCCGTGCTCGCGCGGCTGGGTCCTGGAGGGCTGGAGTGGCGGCGGCGGCGGCGGAGCGACGACAGGCCACAACAGATGGGCCTTGGGGGCGGCTTGGCGGGTCTGTGATGGCGAGAAAATTCCGGCAATGGTTGTGCAGGAGGAAAGCGGGCGTGGACGAGCGAGAGGCTGGCATTTTGAGCCGCCTCCGCCCCAAGGGCGCGGCGCTCTCCGCCCCCAGCTCTCTGTTGACTATCGCAGGCTGTTCTCAGTTGATTAGGGGCCGCACAGTTGCGGGTGGCGAGCGGCAGGCTTCTTCTGGCTGGGGCGAGTCCTCCGAGCCGAGCGGCGGTCGGCGAGCGGCAGGCGGCAGGCGGCGTGCTGCCCACTATGCCTGGGCTGCCTGTGCAGTGGCCCACCCGCGCAGCCTCACTGAGGGGGAGTGCAGGGTGGTGGTGGGGCAGTCCGCGCGCATGCGCGGTGCACCGCGCAGGTGGCAAAGGGGTGGCGCTGCCGGGGGACGTCGGCGGCGACGTGGTGCAGGGGTGCCTGCAGTTGCAGTGCTGCCCACTGTGCCTGGGCTGCCTGTGCAGTGGCCCACCCGCCCAGACTCACTGAGAGGGCGCGCAGGGTGGTGGCGGGGCAGTCCACGCGCATACGCGGTGCACCGCGAAGGCGGTAGGGGGCCTGATGCTGCCGGGGGTCAACGGGCGGTGGTGCAGGGGAGCCTGCGATGTGGGGCTGCCAGCTTCGCCTGGGCTGCAGTGGTCCACCCATCCAGCGGCAGCGGCAGGAAGGGTCTTTTGATGCTCGTGCAGCGGCAGCAGGTGGGCAGCATTCTGCTCAACGAGGCAGCATTGGACACCTGGCTAGCGCTGCCGGGCCTGTACCGCCCCAAGAGGGAGGTCGGCGAGGAGGCAGCTCTGAAGCATGTGGAGCAGCACGTGCCACGTGGGCAAGGCCAGCAAGCTGTGAAACTGCCGAACTTAAGTGTATTTAAGTGTTACT
>LHPF02000229.1:0-11842 GCA_002245815.2 Micractinium conductrix
ACGCTGCCGGTGGGCTCGTCGCCGCCGTCGCTGCCGGTGGTGCAGCAGGCCAGCCCTTGCTGTGCCCACCCCATGACAGGCACAGCCAGGCCTCCGTGCCAGCAACCAGGCGTGCGCCGCTGCCCAGCTTAACCCTGCATGCCACACACCACCCGTGCCGCACCGCCCGACGCTGCCGGTGGGCTCGTCGCCGCCGTCGCTGCCGTGGTGCAGCAGGCCAGCCCTTGCTGTGCCCACCCCATGACAGGCACAGCCAGGCCTCCCGGTGCCAGCAACCAGGCGTGCGCCGCCTGCCCAGCTTAACCCTGCATGCCACACACCACCCGTGCCGCACCGCCCCGACGCTGCCGGTGGGCTCGTCGCCGCCGTCGCTGCCGGTGGTGCAGCAGGCCAGCCCTTGCTGTGCCCACCCATGACAGGCACAGCCAGGCCTCCCGGTGCCAGCAACCAGGCGTGCGCCGCCTGCCCAGCTTAACCCTGCATGCCACACACCACCCGTGCCGCACCGCCCCGACGCTGCCGGTGGGCTCGTCGCCGCCGTCGCTGCCGGTGGTGCAGCAGGCCAGCCCTTGCTGTGCCCACCCATGACAGGCACAGCCAGGCCTCCCGGTGCCAGCAACCAGGTGCGCCGCCTGCCCAGCTTAACCCTGCATGCCACACACCACCCGTGCCGCACCGCCCCGACGCTGCCGGTGGGCTCGTCGCCGCCGTCGCTGCCGGTGGTGCAGCAGGCCAGCCCTTGCTGTGCCCACCCCATGACAGGCACAGCCAGGCCTCCCGGTGCCAGCAACCAGGGTGCGCCGCCTGCCCAGCTTAACCCTGCATGCCACACACCACCCGTGCCGCACCGCCCCGACGCTGCCGGTGGGCTCGTCGCCGCCGTCGCTGCCGGTGGTGCAGCAGGCCAGCCCTTGCTGTGCCCACCCCATGACAGGCACAGCCAGGCCTCCCGGTGCCAGCAACCAGGCGTGCGCCGCTGCCCAGCTTAACCCTGCGCCACACACCACCCGTGCCGCACCGCCCCGACGCTGCCGGTGGGCTCGTCGCCGCCGTCGCTGCGGTGGTGCAGCAGGCCAGCCCTTGCTGTGCCCACCCCATGACAGGCACAGCCAGGCCTCCCGGTGCCAGCAACCAGGCGTGCGCCCTGCCCAGCTTAACCCTGCACGCCACACACCACCCGTGCCGCACCGCCCCGACGCTGCCGGTGGGCTCGTCGCCGCCGTCGCTGCCGGTGGTGCAGCAGGCCAGCCCTTGCTGTGCCCACCCCATGACAGGCACAGCCAGGCCCCGGTGCCAGCAACCAGGCGTGCGCCGCTGCCCAGCTTAACCCTGCATGCCACACACCACCCGTGCCGCACCGCCCCGACGCTGCCGGTGGCTCGCCGCCGTCGCTGCCGGTGGTGCAGCAGGCCAGCCCTTGCTGTGCCCACCCATGACAGGCACAGCCAGGCCTCCCGGTGCCAGCAACCAGGCGTGCGCCGCCTGCCCAGCTTAACCCTGCATGCCACACACCACCCGTGCCGCACCGCCCCGACGCTGCCGCTCGTCGCCGCCGTCGCTGCCGGTGGTGCAGCAGGCCAGCCCTTGCTGTGCCCACGGCCCGCCACGCACCCTGCATGCCACACACCCGTGCCGCACCGCCCCGACGCTGCCGGTGGGCTCGTCGCCGCCGTCGCTGCCGGTGGTGCAGCAGGCCAGCCCTTGCTGTGCCCACCCCATGACAGGCACAGCCAGGCCTCCCAGTGCCAGCAACCAGGCGTGCGCCCTGCCCAGCTTAACCCTGCGCCACACACCACCCGTGCCGCACCGCCCCGACGCTGCCGGTGGGCTCGTCGCCGCCGTCGCTGCCGGTGGTGCAGCAGGCCAGCCCTTGCTGTGCCCACCCCATGACAGGCACAGCCAGGCCTCCCAGTGCCAGCAACCAGGCGTGCGCCGCTGCCCAGCTTAACCCTGCATGCCACACACCACCCGTGCCGCACCGCCCCGACGCTGCCGGTGGGCTCGTCGCCGCCGTCGCTGCCGGTGGTGCAGCAGGCCAGCCCTTGCTGTGCCCACCCCATGACAGGCACAGCCAGGCCTCCCGGTGCCAGCAACCAGGCGTGCGCCGCCTGCCCAGCTTAACCCTGCATGCCACACACCACCCGTGCCGCACCGCCCCGACGCTGCCGGTGGGCTCGTCGCCGCCGTCGCTGCCGGTGGTGCAGCAGGCCAGCCCTTGCTGTGCCCACCCCATGACAGGCACAGCCAGGCCTCCCCGTGCCAGCAACCAGGCGTGCGCCGCCTGCCCAGCTTAACCCTGCATGCCACACACCACCCGTGCCGCACCGCCCCGACGCTGCCGGTGGGCTCGTCGCCGCCGTCGCTGCCGGTGGTGCAGCAGGCCAGCCCTTGCTGTGCCCACCCATGACAGGCACAGCCAGGCCCCCAGTGCCAGCAACCAGGCGTGCGCCGCTGCCCAGCTTAACCCTGCATGCCACACACCACCCGTGCCGCACCGCCCCGACGCTGCCGGTGGGCTCGTCGCCGCCGTCGCTGCCGGTGGTGCAGCAGGCCAGCCCTTGCTGTGCCCACCCATGACAGGCACAGCCAGGCCTCCCGGTGCCAGCAACCAGGCGTGCGCCGCCTGCCCAGCTTAACCCTGCATGCCACACACCACCCGTGCCGCACCGCCCCGACGCTGCCGGTGGGCTCGTCGCCGCCGTCGCTGCCGGTGGTGCAGCAGGCCAGCCCTTGCTGTGCCCACGCACCCAACATCCCATCAGCCAGGGCAGGCCCGCTGGCCAGCTAAACCCTGCATGCCACACACCACCCGTGCCGCACCGCCCCGACGCTGCCGGTGGGCTCGTCGCCGCCGTCGCTGCCGGTGGTGCAGCAGGCCAGCCCTTGCTGTGCCCACCCCATGACAGGCACAGCCAGGCCTCCCGGTGCCAGCAACCAGGCGTGCGCCGCTGCCCAGCTTAACCCTGCATGCCACACACCACCCGTGCCGCACCGCCCCGACGCTGCCGGCTCGTCGCCGCCGTCGCTGCCGGTGGTGCAGCAGGCCAGCCCTTGCTGTGCCCACCCATGACAGGCACAGCCAGGCCCCCGGTGCCAGCAACCAGGCGTGCGCCGCTGCCCAGCTTAACCCTGCATGCCACACCACCCGTGCCGCACCGCCCCGACGCTGCCGGTGGGCTCGTCGCCGCCGTCGCTGCCGGTGGTGCAGCAGGCCAGCCCTTGCTGTGCCCACCCCATGACAGGCACAGCCAGGCCTCCCGGTGCCAGCAACCAGGCGTGCGCCGCCTGCCCAGCTTAACCCTGCATGCACACACCACCCGTGCCGCACCGCCCCGACGCTGCCGGTGGGCTCGTCGCCGCCGTCGCTGCCGGTGGTGCAGCAGGCCAGCCCTTGCTGTGCCCACGGCCCAGGTGCATCCAGGCACCCTGCATGCCACACACCACCCGTGCCGCACCGCCCCGACGCTGCCGGTGGGCTCGTCGCCGCCGTCGCTGCCGGTGGTGCAGCAGGCCAGCCCTTGCTGTGCCCACCCCATGACAGGCACAGCCAGGCCTCCCGTGCCAGCAACCAGGCGTGCGCCGCCTGCCCAGCTTAACCCTGCATGCCACACACCACCCGTGCCGCACCCCCGACGCTGCCGGTGGGCTCGTCGCCGCCGTCGCTGCCGGTGGTGCAGCAGGCCAGCCCTTGCTGTGCCCACCCCATGACAGGCACAGCCAGGCCTCCGGTGCCAGCAACCAGGCGTGCGCCGCCTGCCCAGCTTAACCCTGCATGCCACACACCACCCGTGCCGCACCGCCCCGACGCTGCCGGTGGGCTCGTCGCCGCCGTCGCTGCCGGTGGTGCAGCAGGCCAGCCCTTGCTGTGCCCACCCCATGACAGGCACAGCCAGGCCCCGGTGCCAGCAACCAGGCGTGCGCCGCTGCCCAGCTTAACCCTGCATGCCACACACCACCCGTGCCGCACCGCCCCGACGCTGCCGGTGGGCTCGTCGCCGCCGTCGCTGCCGGTGGTGCAGCAGGCCAGCCCTTGCTGTGCCCACCCCATGACAGGCACAGCCAGGCCTCCCGGTGCCAGCAACCAGGCGTGCGCCGCCTGCCCAGCTTAACCCTGCATGCCACACACCACCCGTGCCGCACCGCCCCGACGCTGCCGGTGGGCTCGTCGCCGCCGTCGCTGCCGGTGGTGCAGCAGGCCAGCCCTTGCTGTGCCCACGTCCCCAGCAGCAGCTTAACCCTGCATGCCACACACCACCCGTGCCGCACCGCCCCGACGCTGCCGGTGGGCTCGTCGCCGCCGTCGCTGCCGGTGGTGCAGCAGGCCAGCCCTTGCTGTGCCCACCCCATGACAGGCACAGCCAGGCCTCCCAGTGCCAGCAACCAGGCGTGCGCCGCTGCCCAGCTTAACCCTGCATGCCACACACCACCCGTGCCGCACCGCCCCGACGCTGCCGGTGGGCTCGTCGCCGCCGTCGCTGCCGGTGGTGCAGCAGGCCAGCCCTTGCTGTGCCCACCCCATGACAGGCACAGCCAGGCCTCCCGGTGCCAGCAACCAGGCGTGCGCCGCTGCCCAGCTTAACCCTGCATGCCACACACCACCCGTGCCGCACCGCCCCGACGCTGCCGTGGGCTCGTCGCCGCCGTCGCTGCCGGTGGTGCAGCAGGCCAGCCCTTGCTGTGCCCACCCATGAAGGCACCAGCCATGCCCAGGTGCCAGCAACCGGGTGCGCGCTGCCCAGCTAACCCTGCATGCCACACACCACCCGTGCCGCACCGCCCGACGCTGCCGGTGGGCTCGTCGCCGCCGTCGCTGCCGGTGGTGCAGCAGGCCAGCCCTTGCTGTGCCCACCCCATGACAGGCACAGCCAGGCCTCCCGTGCCAGCAACCAGGCGTGCGCCGCCTGCCCAGCTTAACCCTGCATGCCACACACCACCCGTGCCGCACCGCCCCGACGCTGCCGGTGGGCTCGTCGCCGCCGTCGCTGCCGGTGGTGCAGCAGGCCAGCCCTTGCTGTGCCCACCCCATGACAGGCACAGCCAGGCCTCCCGGTGCCAGCAACCAGGCGTGCGCCGCTGCCCAGCTTAACCCTGCATGCCACACACCACCCGTGCCGCACCGCCCCGACGCTGCGGTGGGCTCGTCGCCGCCGTCGCTGCCGGTGGTGCAGCAGGCCAGCCCTTGCTGTGCCCACCCCATGACAGGCACAGCCAGGCCTCCCGTGCCAGCAACCAGGCGTGCGCCGCCTGCCCAGCTTAACCCTTGCATGCCACACACCACCCGTGCCGCACCGCCCCGACGCTGCCGGTGGGCTCGTCGCCGCCGTCGCTGCCGGTGGTGCAGCAGGCCAGCCCTTGCTGTGCCCACCCCATGACAGGCACAGCCAGGCCCTCCCGTGCCAGCAACCAGGCGTTGCGCCGCTGCCCAGCTTAACCCTGCATGCCACACACCACCCGTGCCGCCACCGCCCCGACGCTGCCGGTGGGCTCGTCGCCGCCGTCGCTGCCGGTGGTGCAGCAGGCCAGCCCTTGCTGTGCCCACCCCATGACAGGCACAGCCAGGCCTCCCAGTGCCAGCAACCAGGCGTGCGCCGCCTGCCCAGCTTAACCCTGCATGCCACACACCACCCGTGCCGCACCGCCCCGACGCTGCCGGTGGCTCGTCGCCGCCGTCGCTGCCGTGGTGCAGCAGGCCAGCCCTTGCTGTGCCCACTGACACCAACACCCTCATGCCCAGGAACAGACGTGCCCCGGCTGCCCAGCTAACCCTGCATGCCACACACCACCCGTGCCGCACCGCCCCGACGCTGCCGGTGGGCTCGTCGCCGCCGTCGCTGCCGGTGGTGCAGCAGGCCAGCCCTTTGCTGTGCCCACCCCATGACAGGCACAGCCAGGCCTCCCAGTGCCAGCAACCAGGCGGTGCGCCGCTTGCCCAGCTTAACCCTGCATGCCACACACCACCCGTGCCCGCACCGCCCCGACGCTTGCCGGTGGGCTCGTCGCCGCCGTCGCTGCCGGTGGTGCAGCAGGCCAGCCCTTGCTGTGCCCACCCCATGACAGGCACAGCCAGGCCTCCCCGGTGCCAGCAACCAGGCGTGCGCCGCCTTGCCCAGCTTAACCCTGCATGCCACACACCACCCGTGCCGCACCGCCCCGACGCTGCCGGTGGGCTCGTCGCCGCCGTCGCTGCCGGTGGTGCAGCAGGCCAGCCCTTGCTGTGCCCACCCCATGAAGGCACAGCCAGAGCTCCCCATGCCCAGCAACCAGGCCGTTTGCGCCCGCTGCGCAGCTAACCCCTGCATGCCACACACCACCCGTGCCGCACCGCCCCGACGCTGCCGGTGGGCTCGTCGCCGCCGTCCGCTGCCGGTGGTGCAGCAGGCCAGCCCTTGCTGTGCCCACCCCATGACAGGCACAGCCAGGCCTCCCTGTGCCAGCAAACCAGGCGTGCGCCGCCTGCCCAGCTTAACCCTGCATGCCACACACCACCCGTGCCGCACCGCCCCGACGCTGCCGGTGGGCTCGTCGCCGCCGTCGCTGCCGGTGGTGCAGCAGGCCAGCCCTTGCTGTGCCCACCCCATGACAGGCCACAGCCAGGCTCCCCGGTGCCCAGCAACCAGGCGTGCGCCGCTGCCCAGCTTAAACCCTGCATTGCCACACACCACCCGTGCCGCACCGCCCCGACGCTGCCGGTGGGCTCGTCGCCGCCGTCGCTGCCGGTGGTGCAGCAGGCCAGCCCTTGCTGTGCCCACCCCATGACAGGCACAGCCAGGCCTCCCGGTGCCAGCAACCAGGCGTGCGCCGCCTGCCCAGCTTAACCCTGCATGCCACACACCACCCGTGCCGCACCGCCCCGACGCTGCCGGTGGGCTCGTCGCCGCCGTCGCTGCCGGTGGTGCAGCAGGCCAGCCCTTGCTGTGCCCACCCCATTGACAGCCACAGCCAGGCCCGGTGCCAGCAACCAGTCGGGCTGGCGCTGCAGCTTAAACCCTGCATGCCACACACCACCCGTGCCGCACCGCCCCGACGCTGCCGGTGGGCTCGTCGCCGCCGTCGCTGCCGGTGGTGCAGCAGGCCAGCCCTTGCTGTGCCCACCCCATGACAGGCACAGCCAGGCCTCCCGGTGCCAGCAACCAGGCGTGCGCCGCTGCCCAGCTTAACCCTGCATGCCACACACCACCCGTGCCGCACCGCCCCGACGCTGCCGGTGGGCTCGTCGCCGCCGTCGCTGCCGGTGGTGCAGCAGGCCAGCCCTTGCTGTGCCCACCCCATGACAGGCACAGCCAGGCCTCCCCGGTGCCAGCAACCAGGCGTGCGCCGCCTGCCCAGCTTAACCCTGCATGCCACACACCACCCGTGCCGCACCGCCCCGACGCTGCCGGTGGGCTCGTCGCCGCCGTCGCTGCCGGTGGTGCAGCAGGCCAGCCCTTGCTGTGCCCACCCCATGACAGGCACAGCCAGCCTCCCCAGTGCCAGCAACCGGCGTGCGCCGCCTGCCCAGCTTAACCCTGCATGCCACACACCACCCGTGCCGCACCGCCCCGACGCTGCCGGTGGGCTCGTCGCCGCCGTCGCTGCCGGTGGTGCAGCAGGCCAGCCCTTGCTGTGCCCACCCCATGACAGGCACAGCCAGGCCCCCGGTGCCAGCAACCAGGCGTGCGCCGCTGCCCAGCTTAACCCTGCATGCCACACACCACCCGTGCCGCACCGCCCCGACGCTGCCGGTGGGCTCGTCGCCGCCGTCGCTGCCGTGGTGCAGCAGGCCAGCCCTTGCTGTGCCCACCCATGACAGGCACAGCCAGGCCTCCCGGTGCCAGCAACCAGGCGTGCGCCGCCTGCCCAGCTTAACCCTGCATGCCACACACACCACCCGTGCCGCACCGCCCCGACGCTGCCGGTGGGCTCGTCGCCGCCGTCGCTGCCGGTGGTGCCAGCAGGCCAGCCCTTGCTGTGCCCACTGCTTGGACGCACCCAACATCCATCCATAAGCCCAGGAAAATGCTCCTTGTAATTAGCCTCCGGGCTGGCGCTTTTGGATGCTCAACCCTGCATGCCACACACCACCCGTGCCGCACCGCCCCGACGCTGCCGGTGGGCTCGTCGCCGCCGTCGCTGCCGGTGGTGCAGCAGGCCAGCCCTTGCTGTGCCCACCCCATGACAGGCACAGCCAGGCCTCCCTGTGCCAGCAACCAGGCGTGCGCCGCTGCCCAGCTTAACCCTGCATGCCACACACCACCCGTGCCGCACCGCCCCGACGCTGCCGGTGGGCTCGTCGCCGCCGTCGCTGCCGGTGGTGCAGCAGGCCAGCCCTTGCTGTGCCCACCCCATGACAGGCACAGCCAGGCTCCCGGTGCCAGCAACCAGGCGTGCGCCGCCTGCCCAGCTTAACCCTGCATGCCACACACCACCCGTGCCGCACCGCCCCGACGCTGCCGGTGGGCTCGTCGCCGCCGTCGCTGCCGGTGGTGCAGCAGGCCAGCCCTTGCTGTGCCCACCCCATGACAGGCACAGCCAGGCCTCCCGTGCCAGCAACCAGGCGTGCGCCGCCTGCCCAGCTTAACCCTGCATGCCACCACACCACCCGTGCCGCACCGCCCGACGCTGCCGGTGGGCTCGTCGCCGCCGTCGCTGCCGGTGGTGCAGCAGGCCAGCCCTTGCTGTGCCCACCCCATGACAGGCACAGCCAGGCCTCCCAGTGCCAGCAACCAGGCGTGCGCCGCCTGCCCAGCTTAACCCTGCATGCCACACACCACCCGTGCCGCACCGCCCCGACGCTGCCGGTGGGCTCGTCGCCGCCGTCGCTGCCGGTGGTGCAGCAGGCCAGCCCTGCTGTGCCCACGTTGGAGGCACCCAACTCCCACATGCCCAGGAAGCATCGTATGCCTCCGGGCTGGCCGAGCTTAACCCCTGCATGCCACACACCACCCGTGCCGCACCGCCCCGACGCTGCCGGTGGGCTCGTCGCCGCCGTCGCTGCCGGTGGTGCAGCAGGCCAGCCCTTGCTGTGCCCACCCCATGACAGGCACAGCCAGGCCTCCCAGTGCCAGCAACCAGGCGTGCGCCGCTGCCCAGCTTAACCCTGCATGCCACACACCACCCGTGCCGCACCGCCCCGACGCTGCCGGTGGGCTCGTCGCCGCCGTCGCTGCCGGTGGTGCAGCAGGCCAGCCCTTGCTGTGCCCACCCCATGACAGGCACAAGCCAGGCCTCCCGGTGCCAGCAACCAGGCGTGCGCCGCCTGCCCAGCTTAAACCCTGCATGCCACACACCACCCGTGCCGCACCGCCCCGACGCTGCCGGTGGGCTCGTCGCCGCCGTCGCTGCCGGTGGTGCAGCAGGCCAGCCCTTGCTGTGCCCACCCCATGACAGGCACCACAGCCAGCCTCCCAGGATGCCAGCCAACCCAGGCGTGCGCCGCTTGGAGCTTAACCCTTGCATGCCACACACCCACCCGTGCCGCACCGCCCCGACGCTGCCGGTGGGCTCGTCGCCGCCGTCGCTGCCGGTGGGCAGCAGGCCAGCCCTTGCTGTGCCCACCCATGACAGGCACAGCCAGGCCTCCCGGTGCCAGCAACCAGGCGTGCGCCGCCTGCCCAGCTTAACCCTGGCATGCCACACACCACCCGTGCCGCACCGCCCCGACGCTGCCGGTGGGCTCGTCGCCGCCGTCGCTGCCGGTGGTGCAGCAGGCCAGCCCTTGCTGTGCCCACCCCATGACAGGCACAGCCAGGCCTCCCGGTGCCAGCAACCAGGCGGTCGCCGCCTGCCCAGCTTAACCCTGCACGCCACACACCACCCGGTGCCGCACCGCCCCGACGCTGCCGGTGGGCTCGTCGCCGCCGTCGCTGCCGGGTGGTGCAGCAGGCCAGCCCTTGCTGTGCCCACCCCATGACAGCCACAGCCAGGTCCCCGGTGCCAGCAACCAGGCGTGCGCCGCTGCCCAGGCTTAACCCTGCATGCCACACACCACCCGTGCCGCACCGCCCCGACGCTGCCGGTGGGGCTCGTCGCCGCCGTCGCTGCCGGTGGTGCAGCAGGCCAGCCCTTGCTGTGCCCACCCCATGACAGGCACAGCCAAGGCCTCCCAAAGGCCAGCAACCAGGCGTGCGCCGCCTGCCCAGCTTAACCCTGCATGCCACACACCACCCGTGCCGCACCGCCCCGACGCTGCCGGTGGGCTCGTCGCCGCCGTCGCTGCCGGTGGTGCAGCAGGCCAGCCCTTGCTGTGCCCACCCCATGACAGGCACAGCCAGGCCTCCCAGGTGCCAGCAACCAGCGCGTGCGCCGCTGCCCAGCTTAACCCTGCATGCCACACACCACCCGTGCCGCACCGCCCCGACGCTGCCGGTGGGCTCGTCGCCGCCGTCGCTGCCGGTGGTGCAGCAGGCCAGCCCTTGCTGTGCCCACCCCATGACAGGCACAGCCAGGCCTCCCAGGTGCCAGCAACCAGGCGTGCGCCGGCTGCCCAGCTTAACCCTGCATGCCACACACCACCCGTGCCGCACCGCCCCGACGCTGCCGGTGGGCTCGTCGCCGCCGTCGCTGCCGGTGGTGCAGCAGGCCAGCCCTTGCTGTGCCCACCCCATGACAGGCACAGCCAGGCCCCGGTGCCAGCAACCAGGCGTGCGCCGCCTGCCCAGCTTAACCCTGCATGCCACACACCACCCGTGCCGCACCGCCCCGACGCTGCCGGTGGGCTCGTCGCCGCCGTCGCTGCCCGGTGGTGCAGCAGGCCAGCCCTTGCTGTGCCCACCCCATGACAGGCACAGCCAGGCCTCCCAGTGCCAGCAACCAGGCGTGCGCCGCGCTGCCCAGCTAACCCTGCATGCCACACACCACCCGTGCCGCACCGCCCCGACGCTGCCGGTGGGCTCGTCGCCGCCGTCGCTGCCGGTGGTGCAGCAGGCCAGCCCTTGCTGTGCCCCACCCATGACAGGCACAGCCAGGCCCCGGTGCCAGCAACCAGGCGTGCGCCGCCTGCCCAGCTTAAACCCTGGCATGCCACACACCACCCGTGCCGCACCGCCCCGACGCTGCCGGTGGGCTCGTCGCCGCCGTCGCTGCCGGTGGTGCAGCAGGCCAGCCCTTGCTGTGCCCACCCCATGACAGGCACAGCCAGGCCTCCCGGTGCCAGCAACCAGGCGTGCGCCGCCTGCCCAGCTTAACCCTGCATGCCACACACCACCCGTGCCGCACCGCCCCGACGCTGCCGGTGGGCTCGTCGCCGCCGTCGCTGCCGGTGGTGCAGCAGGCCAGCCCTTGCTGTGCCCACCCCATGACAGGCACAGCCAGGCCCCGGTGCCAGCAACCAGGCGTGCGCCGCTGCCCAGCTTAACCCTGCATGCCACACACCACCCGTGCCGCACCGCCCCGACGCTGCCGGTGGGCTCGTCGCCGCCGTCGCTGCCGGTGGTGCAGCAGGCCAGCCCTTGCTGTGCCCACCCCATGACAGGCACAGCCAGGCCTCCCGGTGCCAGCAACCAGGCGTGCGCCGCTGCCCAGCTTAACCCTGCATGCCACACACCACCCGTGCCGCACCGCCCCGACGCTGCCGGTGGGCTCGTCGCCGCCGTCGCTGCCGGTGGTGCAGCAGGCCAGCCCTTGCTGTGCCCACTGTTGGAGTGCACCCAACATCCCATCATAAGCCCAGGAAAATGCATCCTTGTAATTAGCCTCCGGCTGGCGCTTTTGGATGCTCAACACCCTGCATGCCACACACCACCCGTGCCGCACCGCCCCGACGCTGCCGGTGGGCTCGTCGCCGCCGTCGCTGCCGGTGGTGCAGCAGGCCAGCCCTTGCTGTGCCCACCCCATGACAGGCACAGCCAGGCCTCCCGTGCCAGCA
>LHPF02000023.1:0-125000 GCA_002245815.2 Micractinium conductrix
CTCCGTGCCTGCCCATCTGCCTGCCTGGCTGCCTGCGCTTCATCCTGCGTGGCCGCTGCTGCTGGTGCACATGTGCGAACAACCAAGGTGCATGGCAGGCTCGACACAGCGGCCCCTGTGCCCCGCTTGTTGTTGTTCGGTGCTTGCCGCAAACCCAGGACCCGGCCTTGCCGCTGTCTGCAGGCGGCGCTTTGGGAGAGCCCCGCGTGGCCGACAGGCAAGCCGCCGCCGCCTGCTTGGCCGGCCTGCCTCTGTGCAACGGCCAGGCGCTCGGCAGGCCGGCAGCCGTCGCGGTGCTGCTGAGCACGGGGGATCCCGAACTGGTGCAGGCCCGGCTGTGCACCGGAGGTGCGTCATCTGCACCAGTGATTGCAGCGTTGTTGTTGAACGTCTGTTCCCGCGTGTCTTGCCGCAACGTCAGCCTGCTGCATCTGCCCATGCTCGTGTGCAAGAGGGCGTGCTTTCAGGCCAGCACGCGCTGCGCCGCCGCGGTTGCCACCATCGCTGCACCGGCTGCCGCCACCACCGCCGTCGTGAACCGTGGCCGTCGCACGCCCACGCCCCGAGCGTACGATTCCTTCCTTTCCGCAGGCACGTCGCCGAGCTCCTCCGCCACCTGCTTCCGGCGCCTGCTTGGGGCGTGCCTTGCCCAGCGCTACCCGCAGCTGGCAGGTTGGCAGGGGGCGCCGGGCAGCATGCTTTGCAGCGGGCATACCTGCCCCAGGTCTGCACAGGCCCCGGGAAAGCAGGCGTATGTAACCTTTGCAAGCTTCAAGTGATGGCGGAAGCAGGCCAGCTAGGCAGACGGTTTGTACGTCGGCAGCAATGCGGACCGTCCATGCCGAGCTTGTGTGTGCCGTGTTTGCGACCACTGCCCCAGCCACTGCCCTGACGCAGGCTGGACCCGACGTCGGAGGAGGTCGAAGTGGACGCGTGGAGCAAGCTGACCAGTGCTTGTGCCGCTGCTGCCTGCCGCTGCCGCTGCAGCCACCAGGCCTAGTTGCTGCCGCAGCTCGCTCGCTCCTGCTGCAGCGGCTGTTCCATCACTGTTGGCGTATGAAGCCTGGGGCTGATGACTGAGGATGCAGGCGCAGATAGCACAACAATTTGTCAAGCTGCATCTGCTGCTCGCCTGCCCCCTACAGCGTTTCCCACCAGCCACCCTTGCTTGCAGTCTGCAGTACCGTGTCGGCCCCTGCCTGCCACTCAGCAACAAAGAGATATCACTCCAGGTACCGACAGGCGGCAGGGTGCAGGCGGGAGTAGGATCGAAGGCGTCCACGACGGCAGCAGCAGCGGCACCAGCACCAGCAACCGATTTGATGCCGCCGCCGCACGAACGAGCACACACGTGGTAGCGGTAACTTTATGCCTGCGCACTCTCTACCTCCCTGCTACAGTGGGGTGCATACGACGACACAAACAGCAGCAAGACGGAGGTGGCTCGCACCCTGCTTGTCGACAAGTACACGCGGCGCATCACACAGCGGTTCCAGCAGACATGGGAGCCAGACCAGGTGCAGCAGCAGCGCTCGCCCGCGCCTTGCTGTGGGCGCGCGGTGGTGGTTTGTGACAAACATGTATGCATGTACGCCGAGGGTCGCGGAGCAAAAGGCGAGTGCCGTGACTGCTGTCGCCTCCCGCAGGACCTGTTGAGCTATCGAGTGCTGATGGCCTGCGGCCCCCACCGGCGGCTACGTCCACTCACTGATGATGCCAAATCATGTGCGCGCACAGCATGTGTCTTTTGGTTTGTTGGTTTCAAGGGCTGCACAGGGACCGGAAACGTGCGCCAGGCCTGTCAACTGCCCGCCAGCTGCTTTGCGCCGCCTGCTTGCTCTTGCCAGTCTGCCAGATGTCAGGCCGCAGGCAACATGGCTGCATGCATCGAAATGCCAGTCGGCTTGCTGCTGCTGCTGCTGCGGTGCCACTGCCGCTGCTGCCTTCGCTGCGGTCGCAGCCAATGCTGCTGCTGCTGCTCCCCCCAGCGTCGCCATGGCGGCTTCTGTGTACCTCATGCATGCCTCCAGGCTGACACAACGCCGCCTGGCTGCAGGCAGCGGCGGCGAAAGCGGACGTGGCAAAGCTCAAGCGCATGCGGAGCGACATCATCGCCCTGCAGCTGGGGGCCGCCAGCGCCGGCAATCCAGGAAGAGCACTCGAGCAAGCTGCCCACTTGAAGGTGCGACACTTAACGGTCTGATTGGATCGATGTGTTACTCTGGCCAGGGCGGGACGAGTTGCATGCCGGCTGAGCGCTGTTGACACCGAATTCCCTGATCACATGCACTGCCTACCACGGCGTTGCAGCGCGCCAACAGGCGACCCACCGCCCCTCGCTGCCCTGCCCTGCCACAGCGCGGCCTAGCGTTCATCGAAGAGGCGCAGTTCTTGTGGGTCTGGGACTGGCACAAGCTTGTGCGGCGGCTGGGCGGCTACTTTGATGTGGGCGCTCGCATGGAGGCGGCGCGCCGCGTGCACGCACGGTGGGTGCTCATCGGTTTGGACCCCTCAAGGGGGCCTGGGGGGTTTCGGCCAACAGCAGCGGTGAAAAGGTACTGCGAAGTGCAGTGGGTGGAAGGGGCGCGAGACGGCAACAATGGGGCAGCAATGGCCTAGCCTTCAAACCTCCCCCCCCAACACCTCCTCGTGCTCATCTGCCTGCTGGACTTCCCACAACCGCCGCGCC
This sequence comes from Micractinium conductrix, assembly GCA_002245815.2. Taxonomy (NCBI): domain Eukaryota; kingdom Viridiplantae; phylum Chlorophyta; class Trebouxiophyceae; order Chlorellales; family Chlorellaceae; genus Micractinium; species Micractinium conductrix. The sequence continues at coordinate 2,690 of LHPF02000023.1, forward strand.
GACCGGGCAGCCAGGTGCTCGTTCCCCCCTGTTCGTTTCAAGTTGAGAGGGAACGTCGCTGCCCCGTGCCTTGCTGCAGTCACCCCTCGGCAGCGATGGCAACCGGGCGGCCATGCTGGCTGGACAGCAAGCAGCCAGTACAAGCGATGGACCAGATGCAGCACGAAGCCAGCGCGTCGCGTTGCTCCAACCGGGCAGGGTGTGCAGGCGGGCGTGGCGGGGCTGCCGGCGAGTGCCCTGGCACATTTGCTACGCCTGCTGCTGCCAGGTCACCGCCCGCAAGCTGTTGCACCAGGCCGTTGGCACCACCCTTCCCCATTGCTTTTGGTGACGTCACTTATGCAGGTGTGGCAGGATGGAGAAGGAGGGAGAGCGTTTCAAGCACTGTGTGTAGGTCACACGAGCGTGGTGACGGGGTATGGGCGGGCCACCACGTGCCAGCAGTGCTGCCTGCCGGTCCGTGCGTGTCGCCCAACGCCGGCCGGCGGCACCGCCAACGGTACACGGCTGTCTTCCTCCCACCGAGCTCCAAACCACTCCGCTGCCGCTGCTGCCCCTCTCTCGCAGGTGGTGCAACGTCTCTACCTACTGCTCGCCAGAGTGCCAGCACCAGCACTGGCCCTTCCACAAGGACGACTGCAAGGCAGCGGCGGCGGCGGCGACCTCACAGTGATAGCAAGCAGTCACAGCATCGCCACCTGCGCTCGCTGCATCCATCGGCCGGTTCCCTGGTTCAGCACCCACGCTGCGGTGTGCATGCAACGTAATAGGTCGGACGCATGGCTCATTTGTTTTTGCATGCTGGCTGCTCTCCCGTCCACCTGCGAGCCAACCTGCCGTCCAGCTATAGGGGACCCTGCCTGTCTACACACATGTCTGGTGCAAAGGAGGGCAATGCGGGAGGGCAGCCAGGCAGGAGGGAAGCGGGCGCACAGCGCGTGACACGCAGCGGCGCCTCCATGCCGCGCGCGGCGGCGCGCCACGGCGCCGCTCACTTGCCCATGCGCTGCCGCTTCTCGCTGCGTGGCGTCTCGTCCGCCTCCTCCTCCCGCTTGGAGCGCTTCATGCCCGCCAGCATGTGCTGCACAATACGGAAAACAGGGGTTTTAGGTGAGGGACACAGGCCACACTGAGATCATTCTGTGTGTATGAGAGAGAGAAGGAGACGGCAGAGAGGCTGGACGGCTTCATGCCCACCAGCATGTGGTGCAGCAGCGGGGGTGGAAGTGGGGCAGGAGACGGGTACGTGGCGCGAGCGGGCAGGGAGAGGCGGGCATGTGTACGCGTCTGCTGCATCACTGCACAGTCGCGGTGCCCCTGAACCCAACCCCCTCCGCACCTGCTTGGCCTGCACGTTGCGCTTCAGCTCCAGCAGCTCGATCAACTCGCGCTGCAGCAGTAGGTGCGACAGGATGCTATGCCGATTGTAACGCGCTGCTTTGCAGATAGCAACGACTGCTGCTTGCTTCAAACGCAAATGAACATGTAAGGCAAATCGAGTTCTCCCGCTGCAACACGCGGCAAAGGAGGCTGGCAGCAAGGTGCAAACGCAGGGCTTGCCAGGCTACGTAACATGCAGCACGCATGGACGCCCGCCCCACCCTGCTTGCCTGCAACGAGATGTAGGCCCCGCACACGGCGCGTGTGGGGCAGCGAGGGAACTGGTCCATGCGAATCTCCTGCAGCGCCCCCTCTAAAGCCTTGGCAGCCCTGTGCAGATGGAGGCATAGACAGGGATGGAATGGGTGGGTGAGCAGTGGCACCCGGGGCCGGCCTGCAAGCAAGTGGGCATGCGCGCACCGCGCAGCACGCACACACACAGTCAAGCAGGCAGCACCAGGGAGGCGCGAATGTTCGACTCACTTCCCCTGCTGCCGCGCCGCCACCGCCTCCACCAACTCCTTTGTGAGCCAGCCGCGCGCCACCGCTCCCTTCTCTGGCTCCTTTGGCTGCGCCTCCTCGTCAAAGAGCGGCGGCACCCCGGGCTGCTCCTCATTCGTGAACTCCGCAACCTGCAACCAGGCAGGCACAGAAGACAGCAAGGCCTGTGAGCGAGCAAGCAGGGAGGCGCAAGCGGCCTGACCGGCCGCCGCTTTGCTGCTGCTGCTGCTGTAGCAGCAGCGGCGGCAGCGCCAGCAGCAGCGGAGCCCCTCCCTGCCCAGCTTCCGCCCAGCTCCCCCGCACCTCGCGCGTGGAAGGTGCCGCCGCTGCTGCCGCGCCAGGCGCCGCCGACGCCGACGGGCCTGCTGCTGCTCGCCGCGCTGCTGCCTCTGCTTTGCGCTTGGCCTCTATCTGCAGGAGGGCAAGGGTGAGGGTGTTGCGTGGGCGAGGGCCGAAGCCTGCTACAAGGGAGCAGTGCAGCGTGCGAGCATGGGGAGAGGCCCCGCCTCTGCTGTACGGTTGGCCTGTATTGCAGGCAGGCGGGCAGGACGCGGCGGGACGGGCACGCATGACACATTGTGTGACCTAAAGCAGCTGCACTGCACCAATCATGCAAAGCACGCCATTCCTGCATGCATCACCCGCGCATGTAACGGGCTTCGTTCCGCCCACCCACACCCACAAGCCTGCAGCTCGCCTGCGCCGCCTGCGCCAGCACTTCATCCTGCTCCCCCAGCACACAGCATGCACACAGCGTCACTTGCGGCACACGAGGGCGGCCAGCACAAGGGCGCACCTGCGCCGCCTGCGCCAACACCTCGTTCTCTGCCTCGTCCTGCTCCCGGCTCCGCTGCATCAGCATCTCCACCCCGCGCTTGCGCTCCCGCTCGTGCTGCGCGTTGTACGGCTGCCGGACCTGCGCGACAAGCGGGTGAGGGCTCATAAGGGCAGGCTTCAGGAGATGGTCGGTCAGGTCGGTAGAAAGCGATCCACAGGCGGGCCCGGCGCCAGCGTGCTTTGGCTGCGCCTGCGCCGTCCTGCGGATGCACATGCATCACGCTGCCAAATTGCCCCTGCTTTGAGCCTCAGCAACCGTGCACATGCATCACGCTGCCCAACACACCCGCTCCTCTCACCAGCATGCTGTTGGCGACGCTCTCCGGACCGCCTTCACGCCCCACAAGCAGCTGCCGCGCCACGCTGTAGTACCGCGCCTTGAGGTCCTCGATGCTGCGCTCTGGCGCGCCAGGGTACTGCGTAACCAAGGGCAGGGAGGCTGGTGGGCAGCTGCCGCGCCAAGCTGCAATCACCGAGCTGCTGAAGCCCTCCGTTCCGGCGCCCTCGGCGTGCGCACGGGCCATGCCCCGGCCCTTGCCCCCCACTTCTGCGCTGCCTGCACCCCCCCCTCTTGCCTCGTATCGGTCGGCGATTGCGACCCAGCGCAGCTCGAAGCGCCCCACAAGCTCTAGCAAGTAGTCGGTTTCTTCGCGGCCCCACCTGCAGAGAGGGAGAACGTATGAATTGTCGTCGATTTGGATTCAATTTCGGTACTAATCGAAAAAACCGGGCCGCCTCCCTTGGCTCCCTACTTCGCTCCCTGCCCTGCGCTGGCTCCCTGCTGCCGTGCGCACCCCTCCTCTCACCCGGGCTCCTTCTTGATCAGGTTTTTATATTCCTCGTCGTTGTACCGCATGATGGGGGGCTGCAGCAGGGAGGAATGTGTGTGCTAGTGCCCATTTTTCGCAGGACCGGAGGACGGGCAGAGCGTGTAGAGAGAGATTTACGGGTGCCTCCCCTCTCCCCTCCACCCTCACTACAGCTCACCTTGTTGTTGTACTTGGCGAAGCTGTATTCTCCGGCGTCGGCGGGAGTCACGCGGCCCTGCGCAGGGCACACAGGACAGACAGCATGCCGGGGTGTGCAACCTGCAACACGCGGCCGAGCGTGCAGCGCCACGCCGCAGCCATCGCGCAGTGCCCTCTGCCCGGCGCCCCGCTGCCTTGCCTGCCCCACTGCCATGCCCACCCCCCCCTGCCTTGCCTGCGCATCCCGGTAGCACTTGACCCAGTGCTGCAGCTCGAGGCCGTCGCCGCGGGCAGGGTTGCTGAACTTGCGCCACTGCAGAGAGGGAGGAATGGGAGGGCAGAACAAGGGGGGCTGTTGTTCGCCAGCACACGTGCCACAGCCGACCATTCCAGAGCTGCTGCCGCGCTTCTCCACTGCAACAGCAGGCACCACTGCGCACCAAAGTCTGCGGCAGGTAACCCACCTCGAAGGTGACGACGCCGCGGGGGTCTCGCCGCGCCTTCTCCTTCAGCCCCGCCACCCCTTCCTTCTTGCGGATGTCTCCCATCAGCTGGGAGGGCATGAGCGGGTGGCTGGCGCTCAGCAGCGCAAACGCCTCCCTGCATGGCGTGGAGTGGCGGCGGGGGGCAACGGGTGTTGTGGCGGGTGCGGCGCGCAGCTGTGCAGTGTGCAATGGGACGTGTGCGTTTGAGCAGGCGCCGCACAGGCGAGGTGGCTGCGAAGCACAAGCAAGCGGCGGCAGCGACGCGGCGGCGGCGGCGGCGCGGCAGCGGTGTTGTTACATACTGCTGCTGCCCCACCGCATTGCCGTCTGCGCAGCTTCCCCGCTCCATCCCCTCCTGCCGTACTCCCCACCACGTGCCTGCTCATGCCCTTGGGCTTCACCAGCTTGGGCTCATCCTTTTTCTTCGACTTGGGTGCCGGGCCGCCGCCGTCGCGGGCCACGCCCAGGATGTCTTTGACGTCGCCCATCGCGCGCTGCGACCGCCTGCTGCCGCGCGCCGCGCCGTGCTCAAGGTATGTGGAGCACCGCTGCCTTGGTTAGAGGCCCTGGCAGGCCGCTGCGGTGCTGCCTCACGTCGAAGCGGCGCGATGGCAGGCCTCCGCCCGGAAATGCGAACGAGGAAGGTGCTGCAACTCAAAGCAAGCCGAAGAAGACGCCAGCCGGAGCAGGGCAGCTGTGCCGAGGCTGTCAAGCGCCGAGCAGGGCTGCAGCGCTCACGCTGTTGCAGGAATGCGGGAAAGATACCGCGGAGCTTGTGCGCTAAACAGCGAGACGAACGGGCGAGCCTTGGAGCGGGACGTCCAACTTGGCAGGGCTGGCAACCTTTACCGGCCTCATTTCGCCCTGCTGATTGCACCCACTGATCAGATCGCGTGTCACCAGCGACCATCGAGCGGAGAATGCAGGGCGGCCTGGCCAAAGCCTTGCTGCCGACACCAGCTTCTCCTGCGATCGTGCACCGCCCAGCCGCACCCATGGAGTATCGAGCGCTCGGACGCACCGGTCTGAAAGTGCGGCAGGGGGCTGGCAGTGCGTTGCACCCCACTGCGCCCCACCACCGCTCTGCCGCCGCTCGCGCCGCCCACCGCCACCGCCTTGCCACTCCCCTGATCCCCCGTATATGGCGGCCCTTCATCTGCACAGGTGTCGGTGCTGTCCTTTGGCTCATGGGTTTCTTTCGGCTTTCAGTACGACGTCGCACAAGCCAAGGAGCTGATCGCCCACTGCTGGGAGGCCGGCGTCAACTTGTGAGTGGTTGCAGGGTGGGGTGAGAGTCCCAGCGCCCCAGTAAAGACCTGAGGCGCTCAGCGGGTGGCCACTGTTGGAAGGTGCACCCTCTGCGTCCACCCTCCCGTTTCCCCGCCCCTCAACTGCGCAGCTTCGACTGTGCGGAGGTTTACGCAAACGGAGAGGCAAGATACGGGCTTTCGGGCGCGGTTGGAGGCATGTAACGATGGATTGCAGAGCGCCGCGCCGTCGCGCCGCCGCTGCTGCCCGTGCGCTTGAGCCTGCCCACGCACCTCTCGCTGCCTGCCCCCAGGCTGAGCGCATTCTGGGGCAGGCGCTGCGGGAGCTGGGCTACCCACGGGAGGAGCTCGTTGTCTCCACCAAGCTTTTCTTCGGCACAGGTCAGCCACAGCCAGCCTTGTTCTGGCTGAGCAGAGTGCGTTGCCAGAGGGTGCTATGCCCAGCTGTCTTGGCCGGCCACGGGTGGATTCGAGGGGGCGCAGCATGTTTGGCAGGTGCTGCACACCTGCCACCTCACCCCTCCCGCTGGTGTGTCCGCGGGTCTCTCCTGCGGTGCTTGCCGCCCAGCCTGCCGCCCCCGCCCCTTGCTGGCACCCCCCCTTTTTGGCTCACGCAGGCAGCAGCGCGCCCACTGCCCGCGGCCTGTCCAGGAAGCACATAATAGAGGGGGTGAAAGGTGGGTAGGATGGTTGGGGAGGTGCATGGTCCCTGTGAGAGCTGGGGAGGTGCTGGCTCAAGGGCCCCCCCATAACGAGCTTGCAGGACTCTATAATAGAGGGGTTGAAAGGTGGGTAGGATGGCTTGGGAGGTGCATGGTCCCTGTGAGAGCTGGGGAGGTGCTGGCTCCTGCTGTGCCAGTCTGGGTTGCCAGCACGCACTGCGCCTGCGCGCCAGCCTGCGACACCCCTGCTGCTTTGTGCCTTCCTTGCCATGAGCAACCCGGCCCGCTGTGACCGACTGACCGCGGCTGGGTCACACTTCCCCACAAAACCTGCGCCGCCCTACCCATCCTGCGCGCAGCCTCGCTAGGCCGCCCGGCATGATGCACGTCGAAATGCTGTCCTGCCGCCGTCCACCCCACATGCCCGTCGTCCTCTGCGTCACAAGGCTGTGCTTTGTTGGCGCAGCGCGGACCCAGACGACCTAGCTCTGCCCACCCTGCCCACCCTGCCCGCAGCCTCGCTGGGCCGCCTGGGCATGAGCCACGTCGATGTGCTGTTCTGCCACCGCTCAGACCCAGACACGCCAGTGGAGGAGACAGTGCGGGCGATGAACTGGGTGGGTGGCTGCCGCCGCTAGCGGTTGCCACCGCGATTGCGGGTGGGGATGCTGCCGCCACTGCTGGGGTTGCAACCGCGATCCGGCTGCCGCTGTGAGCGTCACCGGCAAGCGCCGCCTCCTGCTCCTTTTCCTCCCAGGCTTGCCCCCTGCCTCGGCCACCCTCCCCCGGTCCCTCTGCATGACCTCGGGGACTTCCTTCTGTTTGCTGCAGGTGATCGACCAGGGGCTGGCCCACTACTGGGGCACCAGCGAGTGGCCCGAGGAGCGCATTGAGGAGGCGTGGGCGGTGGCGGACCGGCTTGGGTTGATTGGGCCAGGTGGGCGAGCGGCAGCGCAGCGGTGGGTGGTGCGGGTGGGTGGCCTGGATCGGCTGCTGCCAGCAGGGTTGGGTGGGCATGCAGGCCGGTGTGCTTGTCCTGGCAGCGCCGCCCGGCCCCTGTGGAAAAAGAGGAAAGAAAGGGAAAACACACGCCCGTAAGCGTGGATTGAGGCCCCTGTGGATCCTTGCCGTCTAGCCTGCCTGCAGCCTGCCAGAGCAGCCAGAACACAGCACGCCCTTTGCCGCCTGCCTGCCTGCCTGGTTTAACGACTGATTTACTGTTTTTACTGAGCATGTGCCAATTGCAGCCTGCGAGCAGCCTGAGTACAACCTCTTCCACCGCAAGAGGGTTGAGGAGGAGTACGCGCCGCTGTACGACCTGCGCGGCACAGGGCTCACCACGTGGAGCCCACTGGCCTCCGGCGTGCTCACAGGTGAGCCCAGCGAGCCCTCCAGGGCTCACGCATGCCGCGGTTGTGCCGCTTGCGCCGCCTATGCGCATGTGACGACTGCGCTGGATGCCCTGCCCGCCCCGGCAGGCTCTCAGCTGCTTGCGTCATGCTTTTCCCACGGGGCCTCCGTCGCCGGTGCATGCCGGTGCCAGCGCCAGAGAGGGAAAAATGCCAGCGCCAGAGAGGAAACGCCACCTTGCCTGCTGCCCTGCCACAGGCAAGTACAGCGGCGGCGCGATGCCGGAAGGCACGCGCATGCAGCTGGAACGGTACAAGGCGAGTGGGAGGGCAGAGGCGCACAGTTGCAACACGCAAGTGATGCCAGAGACCAGTAGGAGGTCGCGGCGGTCTGGCGCTTGTTCAGCCCTTAGGGCAGCACACTCAAGGCAGAAGGCAGGCTGTTTGCTCACCCCCGCACATCCCCAACACGGTGGCACCCCCCCATCGTCTTTCCTGCCCGGCAGCACCTGGCACAAAAGGAGCTGGTTGAGAAGAGGCATCAGCTCGACTTGGTGGATCGCTTGAAGCCTATCGCGGAGGAGCTGGGCTGCAGCCTGGCGCAGGTGGAGGGGTGGGAGGGCGGCGACAGGGCGCCCGCCTGACGTGCTGCAGGCCATTGGCAAGCAACCTGCAGGACTGCGCAGCTGGGACCATGCCTGCGTTGGATCCTGCAAAGGGGCGACAAGGCACCTGCAACTCCAACATGTGCAGCCTGTCGGCCCTCGTCGCCTAGGCCTGTCCCCCCCCCTCCACCACTACCACCACCGCCTTGTCCCTTGCAGCTATCCCTGGCTTGGTGTGCACACAACCCTCACGTTTCCACCGTCATCACTGGAGCCACCAGCCTGAAACAGGTTCGGAGCTCACGTGAAGAGCCCACGGGGAGCCAGCAGAGGTCTCATGGGACTGGGCGGGGGCCAAAATTGTGTCGGGGTGAAGTTTGTGGCATTGGGAAAGGAGCTGTGCAGTGCGGGTGCAGGTTGTCGAGGCTGGCGGCCCGCCAGCACAGCGCCTGCCCCGCATCTGCCCAGGCTGCCCACCAACCCGCCTTGCGCCGGCTGCAGGTGGATGAGAACATGGGAGCGCTGCCCGTCATCGCCAAGCTCACGCCTGATGTGCTGACACACATCGAGAGCATCGTGGGCAGGCACGCCGACTGATGAACCTGTGCAGGCAGGTGCTTGCCAGGGCCGCTGACGGGCACCAGGCCTGCATCGGTGCTGGCTCGCGTCGACAGCATAATGGGCCAGCGCAACGATCGTCGTCTGCACCCCACTTGCGACTTCCACGCCCATTGTCGTCAGCCCTGCCACCGCGCTGTGTGCACCGCTCGGCACGCTGAGCTGCCACTTTTGCAATTCCTCATCTCAGCGTTCATGTCCTGCCTGCCAGCCAGCCTTCTAGCGGACGACAGACACTGCCTCCCTCAGTGTCCCTGTCTTTTTGTGCGCAACAACTGACTTGCAGGTGTAAACAGGTTTGCAGACCCTCAGTACGGACGAGGCGGCGGGGCAGCCGTCACGGTTCATGCCGCCTCCGCCGTGCCGCCCTTCTTCCGTCCACCGCGCCGTTTCTTTTCGTCCTGCTTGGCTTGCCGCGGCGGACCTCTCGTGTGTGGGATGCGCGAGTGCAGCCAACCAAAGATCGTCTGTAGTGGTGGGGAGCAGGGGGTGAGGGACGGCAGGCGTCAGGCAAAGCGGCACACCACGTCGCTCTGCCTCCTCACCTCCACCCCAGCCTCCTCTCCCATCCGTGTTACGGCACTGGTGTCCCAAACACACACACACACACCACAGCCCGCGGAGTGGCCAGTGCTGCTGCCCGCCAAGCCCGCTGTCTCGCCTGCAAGCTTGCGCCCCCCCCCCCCCCTGCCACCCACCTCCAGTGCGTCCATGTGCGAAGGGTCGTACATGCTTTCCGGCTGGGGGTAGGACTGGAAAGCCTGCGGCACCTCCCTCTCCTTGTCCGCCTGCATATCGAAGGAATCAACTCACCCAATGAATGAAACAATAAATGAATGAATCACCTCCGACTAAGCCAAGGAAAGCCGGCAGAGAGCAGGCAGGCTGGCGCGCGTCGCCAACAGGAGGCGCAAGCCGAGCTGTGCTTGGACCCCAGGGATCGGGGCCTGCAAGGCCCTGGCGCACATCGCCCACACACGTCGCCCACACCACGTCGCCCACAGGCACGTCACGTGGGTGTTGCTCGCACACACCTGCGGGGCACCTGCTCCATTGGCTTGCAAGAAGTTCATCGCAATCTTGCCGTCTGACCACACGGGAAGGCAGCAGAGGGAAGCGTTGATTGGAGGAACATGGACGGCGGCTGCACAGGCACCAGGCGCGCTTCCGGCACACGCACACGAGGCAGCTGACCAACTGCTGCGGCGCAATGTGCGGTACCCATGGTGCTGCGCTGCCTGTCGCCACTCAATGTGTTAGCAGCAACACTGCGCCACCTGCAATACCCCACACTCACAGGGCCGGTATCCAGAGTACAGCCAGCTGTGGAGACAGGCAAATCAGGGATGTGCAACAGAGGCGAGAAGGGCGTGGGTGGGCACTTGCATGGGAGCGGGAGCTGGCAGGCATGCTGCACCCATCACCAACCAGCACGGCCGCCGCACCACCAGCAGCAACAGAGGTTTCCGCACGGCTGCCGCGCGCTCACCGCCGCCACACTTTGCCCAGCGCCTTTTGCATCTCCACTACTTTCTCTTCAGGCACCGCCTTAAGGATCTCCGGAATGCGACGCATGTCCTGCTCAAGGGGTGGTGAAGGGTGCGCAGGGCGTTGCATTGTTGGCGCGCGCCTTGCCAAGGGTCCTGCCCCTGTCAGGTGCTAGTGCTGGCAGCGACAGCGTTGTCATCGACGACGGCACATTCGCAGCAGCAGTGCCAGCATTAGGCGGGGCACCCAGGCCGTGCGCACCTTTTGTGGGATGTGCAGGGCGAACAACGAGAAATCAAGGACCGTCTCGAAGGGCAGTATGACGTCGTCTTGAATGATCACAGGGAGGCAGCTGCAAGCAGGAGGGGTTGGGGTTGGCGTAATAAGGGTGAGGGTGGATAGATGGCTGAGTAGAGCTGCTGGTCAACCACACAGCTGAGCAGCAGCGCCTCGCTGTTTTGCAAAGCAACCCATTTTGTGGGTGTCCCACCGCCTTACCCTCCGCTTCGCCCGCCGCTTTGCAGCGCACAACAGCGTTGCTCTCCCGCCACCCTCAAGCCCTCCGCGTCTGCCCATTCCTTGCTCTAACCCTACCCGTGCAGGACAGCATCTTCCAAGCGCGCGCTCCACCCGTCGCCGGGAAGCACACAGCAGAACTTGGAGGACGACTGCGGGTTGGAGGCGCGGGCGTGGGGGTGCAGCGGTTGGGGAGTTGGCACAGCTGTAACACGTACTCTGTGTCTGCCGGAGCTGAGCAGACCTGGGCAGGCATCCCCCTCCTGTCCTGTCCATCGAAACAACCGCCTCTACACCAGTCCCAGTAAACTCAGCCCCAGCAGCCCACCTGCGCCTCCGAATAAGACTTGCTCAAGTCTTCAGGCATCTTCTCTCCTATCGTGATGCGGTGCTTGCCCCACCAGTCCTCGTCGCCTGCACAAGCAATTGGCAGGGACGAGTTTCGCTGCTCGGGGGCTGAACAGATTGCATAACACGGCACCACCCTGCTCTACTCGGATGCGGCTGCTGCCAGGTTCAGCTGGCGCCGGAATCCTTGAGGCGCTTCGAGCAGCAGGGAGCGGCGGCACAAACAAGCATGCTACACCCCTGCCATGCAACACACAACTCACGGCATGTGTTCTCCAGAAACTGGCGGATGCCACGGCTGTAACCTTTGTTGTCCTGCTGTATGCGGCCTGCAGGCGGAGGGACAGCGAATGGAGGCCAGGCGGCTTGGCGCTCACACCCCTGCCACCTGCGCCGCATCCTGCCCCGCCCCGCCCGCACATGCTAGGCGCCTGCACATCATGCTTGCACGTGCAGAAGCTGGAACGCTGCCCGTCTCTCTCACCCCCACCTTTAAAGAATCCGAGGATGGTGCGCTCGTGTGCGGGTGCCCCAAACAGCGGCGATGCACGATATGTTGGGGGTGGCCATAGCGGGAATCACCAAGTCCTGTGCAGGGGCGACCAGAGAGCAGGAGGTAACGCAAATGTTAGCAGCAGCGGCAGCGGCAGTGGCAGCAGCAGCAGCAGCAGCAGCAGCAGCAAGAAGAGCAACAACGGCACAACAGTGGCAATGGCAGCAGCAGCGACGAGTAGCAAACCCATCAGTACGTGTACCTTTTCTGGATTGTAGCAGGGGTAGTCGCCTAGCTTGTCTGCACTTCCTTCCGGCATGTAGAGGGGGTGCCTGCCGGATCGGGGGCAAGTGAGGCAGAGGAAGGTATGAAGGAAAAACTAGCGGGCAATAACAGGCAGGGAGGGGACCACGCAGCTGCAACGGGGACTCGGGAGGCATACAGAAGTTGGTCGCACATCTGCCCCTGCCTCTCAGCCCTTTCTAAGTACTCACTCTACGAGCTGCGTGTAGTTGTCGCTTCCAAAGCCTGTGTTGCTGCGATGCCCCATGTCGGTACGTCCCCAATGCGTCAGCAGCGTCGCATTGCGCAGCACAGCGGGCAGCCAGCAGCTGCCCTCGTCGTGTGACTGCAGCTGCAAGGAGCAAGCAGGGAGGAGTGGTAGGACGGCATTAGACAGCGAGGCGAGATGGTCCACAGTTTGCGAGGTGGCAAAGCCCAACGCCACGCTCATTCCACACTCACTGTTTTGCACACGGACAGTGATATGCAAGACCTCACTGCTGTAAGAGCAGCTGCTCCTGCTGCTGCTGTTGCTGCCGCGTCTCACTCACAATGATGTGATCCCGCCCCTGGTTGCGTTCCCAGTAGGGGTGGTGCGTGCGAATCCACTGGTACACCTCGATCAGCATGTTGACGGCGCCATACACGCGCGGGATGCCTGCAGTTAAAGTTTGGCAAGGCAGGAGGTTGGCTCGTGGATGGGTGGATGCAGTCAACACGCGGAGGGCATGTGCAGCACGCCGGCTCCCACGTAGCGCTTCCAACTGCCTGCTCTTCCCCGCTGCCTCTGGCCCCGCTGCCCATTTCCCCAATGCAGCCCTTTAAGCTCACCGTAAGCGGAGTGGAAGTAAGGCGAGTCGCTAAAGCCTGGCGCAAAGGGACGAATGCGAGGGAATTTGCGGCACGAAGTGCATACTTGGAAGCACATACAACACACCTGAGAAGTTGTCTCATGCAGGCAGATAAGCGGCACTCCATGGACGGTCAGAAGGCAGTCAGCCCCACAACTTGCCTTCAACACGTCAGCGCACGTGACCCCGCTGCCCCGTTTCCACGCACCGTGAATGGGATAGATGTAACACGACGTGTAGACAGGGATGTAGAAGTAATCTGCAGGAGGGTGGGCAGGAGGAGCGAGAGCACTTTTGCTGCCTCAACACGCGCGCGCCACACCACAGCATGTGCACAGCGCATGCGCAATGCAGCACGGCAGGGCAGACTGTACCACGGCAAACAATACCGCACCCGCTTCTTCCGGGTCCAGCGTGCGATGCTCGCTCTGCAGCATCGCCTCGTGCAGCCCAGGCTCCACCGCTGCAAACATGGGGTGGGGGTGGGTGGGAGGGCTCGAGGTGCGACTGCCAGCCGTGACTGAGCGACCTGGGATGCGTTGGTGGATATATGATGGGCATGGCCCCCTGTGCAGCACTCCACATTGCCTCATGTGGCTGCCCCGCGTTTTTGCACACCTAACTTGCTACTGGGCACCATGCTCTATTCTATCGTCCAGCACCCAACCAAATAGCCACTCAGTGAGGCCAGCGTCACAACACTGCCCGACCCCTACCGCAGCATCCAAGAACAGCAAGCCGAACCGCTTACCGTAGAGCCACTCGTCCACCCAGCGTGTGCCATTGGCATCATCAAACATACGGTGCACGCAAGTGCCCTTGTCGGGCCGGTACTGCAGCATCCACGCGTTGTACAGCGCCGGCAGCTCATAGCTGTTCACACGGGCCATAGAGGGACAGAGGTGCCCAGTTCGAAGAAAGGCAGGCGCAAGGCACGAACACGGCAGGCTGCCACGCTTGCAACAGCAGCAGCAGCAGCGGCGGCGGCGCAGCAGCGGCAGAGGCGACTCACACATAGATGCGGGGGCGCTTTCGAGTGGCCCCTGGTTCGGGGTCCTTGGAGGCGGGAGTGTGCACCAGATCTTTGATCCAAGGCCGCTCCCCCTCTTGCAGGCCTGCACTTGGCAGGGGCATATGAGAGGAGACCGGGAGGGTGGACACAGAAACAGCTACGTTGAGGATGCAGCGGGCACCGAGACTAGTGTGCACGCCAAATGCGGGCAGCGGTGCGGCAGCAGTGTAAAGGGGATGGCTAGAGAGGGGGTGGGCAGGCACGCGAGCTTCATGCACCCCGGCCCCGCCCTCCCGTTCGCAAACGTGCAAGGCTGCCCCAGCGCGCCCCCACGCACCCGGGCTCCAGAGAGTGCCTGGGGTGCGGTACGCGCAGTCTTGACCCCACCAGCCGTCGTGGCACTTGCAGAATCCCAGGTTGCACTCGCCATGGCCTGAGGCAGGACGCATCGGGGCAGTGCAGTTCAGGGCAGGACTACCACAGCGGCCACTGATGCAGGACTACCACAGCGGTACACGGTGCCAGCATGGCAGCAGCGGAGTGGAGCAGTTCCGCGGCAGCCATGCTGGCAGACACACACTGTAGCATGCACACTACGCCCGACGCGCTGCATGTCAGACGGGCGGCGCACCGTTGCACTGGTTTGGGCACATCATCTCTGTGTATCCCATGCAGAAGGGGCCCCCACGGCCGTCCTGCAGGTGCGACGTGGGTGGGTCGGGCGGGGTGGGGTGGGCCACCGCCGAGGCAGACTTGCTTCAACGGCGCTCGTGCGGCTGCTCAAGGCTACCCTCTGGGCTTTGGTTTGCCACCTCGTGGGAAGGGCACGCCAGGCCGCTGCCCAACCTCCCATGTCGCCTTAACCAAACCTGCACCCTGGATCAGCTTTTCACTCGACTGCCCACCCCGTCCACCTTTGCTGCCCGCCGCACCCCGTCTTGGCACTCACCAGGATGCAGGGGCAGAGGTGGCTGGGCTCATCCGCCTGGCACCAGCCCTCTGCCCCCCACAGCTCCTCTGGCGGGTTGTCACCGAAAGATGGGTTCCCCTGCTCACAAGGGCGGGTGGGCGGGTCGTCGGTTGCCCACAGTGTGCGAAGGGGCACCTGATGTAAGGCCGGAGCACTGCTTCCATACAGGTGTGAAAACGCCAGAGAGATGTCGACATGCGGGCATCTCTCGCTGTGGCCACCCGGTTTCCAACAACAGGCACAGCCCCCAGCCCTACATGTTCTTCCACGCTGGGCTGGCAGTGGAAGCCCTGTGGTCGGCCGCGCTTGACGGGCGGCGAGCCTGCAAGCGCCAGGGGGTGCGGGGTGGGTGCAAGGGCGTATGTGATGACCTCCAGGGCTGGTGCCGCGTCAGGCTGCAGCACGCGGTGAATGGCTGCTACCGACTGGCATTGTGTGTTTCTAGTACTCGATTCAACCTCCACACTACGTATTTGGGCACGGCAAAGCGCTGCGGCGGCGGCGCCCCACCGGGCGGCGCGTCCACCGGCGCAAACTCGTGGCCGAATCTGTACTGGGTGTCGCACATGCAGTACCCTGCACCGCAAATGGGCAGGCAGTGCGGTGCAGCGGTTTGCGCGCGCTCCGCAGCGTCGGCGGAGACGGCAGCAGGCGCTCACTGCCAGCTGGAGGGCTCGCGGCACCACCATATGCCAGAGGCACCTGTCCCATGCCTCCCAGGCTGCCTTCATCCCCGGTCCCCCGGCCCCGACGCACCAATGTCCTCGTCGCAGAGCCCCGCGCATCCTGACATGAGCTGCCTAGGCTCGCTCAGGTTTGCGGGCTTGTCATATGGCTCAAAGCCGCCATGGCGGTGCTTCTGGCTGCAGGGGCGCTGCAGGCGCGGGGACCAGCGACGGCGGTGGCGCGAGGCAGGCCGAAGCGTGTACGTGCGCCTGCGTGCGTACGTGCCGCGGCGACGCAGGCGGCAGCAGATGCAGCAGCGGCACACCCCCTGTCTGCGCGCCGACCCCACCCTTCCCTGCCGCACCCGCTTCCGTGTGTTGCAGTCGTCGCCAGCCCAGCCAGCGGGGCAGCGGCACCAGCCCTTGAGGTGGTCACACACGCCTGCGAGCAGGCAAGGAGAAGCAGAGAGGATGCCGATGAAGCACAGGTGCAGAGCAGGTCGTACTGCGCCTGCAACAGACCGGGCGCGGGGTTGCAGCACCAGGCCACGGGCCGCGGCGCACCCTCGGCTCCCACCGTCGGTCGCATGAGCAGCCCACGCCGCTGCAGCAGCAGCTCACCCACAAAGTTGCACTGCGCCGGACTGTCGGGGTCGCCCCAGAGGCACGTCTTGCTGCCCTGAGGCGGCGGCGTGGCTGGGACGGGGCGCTGCGTGAGGAAGCCGACGCACCAGTCTCCCAGCGTGCTGGCGCAGCGCGCCTGGGCCTCTGCAGCAGGCACGTCTGGCGGCCCCGCCTCTAACGCAGCTCCCTGCTCCGCTGCCTCCGCTGCCTCTGCTGCGGTTACGGCGTCGCCACCGCTGCCTTCACCATCGCCGCCTTCTGCTTCCGTCGCTGTCGCGCTGCCGCTGCCAACAAGTGTCGCATTGTCATCCTCTGCTGCCGCGTCGCCGTCGTCGCCGTCGCCGAGTTGCTGCCCTGCTAATGTTGCACTATGCTCTGCCGCACCCTCCGCAGTGTCCTGCATGGCAATCGGCGTCGGCGAAGAGTTGCAGGTGTGATGTTCCACTGCAGCAAGCTGGAGAGCACCCACACAGCAAGGCTGGAGCAGCACCCACAAACCTGTGGTGCCCGCGCCAGAACGACGGTGCCGCTCCGCCGTGTCTGCGCAACTCACCAAATGCCGCTTTGGTAGACAGCGCCCAGCAGCACAAGCACAATGACACAGCGTGCCAGAACGCGCAGCGGAGTGGCAGCGCCCGCCAGACGGAATGCGTCGCGGTTCCGCATAGCCTAGCGGCGGTGGCGGCACCGCCGACGGGCGCCGCCGGCTGTCGCTGGCGCAGCTGCTGGCTGGTTGGGACGTCACGACTGCTCCTCGGAGGTATGCGTAGCAGGTCAGAAGCGCAGCGACGATCAGTGCCGCCTGAACGTGCGGGAGAGGGCGGGTGGACGCCCAGGGCTGGTTGGATGCGCTGTGCTTTCTCTTGAAACACAATATGACGGCCGGGAATGCGTGGATGCCGGGACCACAGCGCAGGTGCAGTGTGCGCAGAGCAGTCTGGCGCCAAGCACGTCACGCTCAGCAGCGCCGGCAGCGGGGCTTTACTTCGTGCTGGCGTGTTGCTCACGATCTTCGATTGGTCTGCTGTTTGCATTGATCAAGTCACACACAACCCAAACTCCCTGTAGCGCCAATCACGATGGCGGGGCAGGAGCAGGAGGGCTCGCCACCAGCGGAGCAGCTCCCGGTGTTTAAAGCACCCCCTCCACGCCGTCCAGCAGCACCACCGCCCCGCTTCGACGGCCAAAATGGCGGTGGCAGCGCCGGCACGCCTCCCAGCGGAGCTCCTGCTTCCGGCGATGCCCCAGCAGGCGCGGCGTCCGATCCAGGGCCATCAGACGAGCAGCACGACAGCGCCGTCAACGGCAAAGGCGGCGGCGGCGCTGCCGCCCGCCCCACTCCGCCGCCGCCGCCTAAATTTGCTGCGCCGCCGCCGCGGCAGCCCAACAGCACAGCCGATGCAGCCAAGGCGGCGGCAGTGGCGGCTGCACGTGCTGCGCAGCATGCCACGCCTGCGCAGCGTGAGCGCCTGGTCATGGAGGCAGCCGCCAACGTGAGCCGTGATCGACGTGTCGGTTGGGGGGGAAGCAGGCGCCATGCGCGGTTGTTGCTGGGTGCTGCTGCATACTGCTCTCCTGCTGCCACGTGCAGAATCCTCTATCAGCCAGGTTCTACTCCCGCACACCGCAGGCCATCGCCGCCAAGCACGAGCAGCAGGAGCGGGAGAGCGCAGCAGCGGCGGCACGCGACGCGGCGGCCGCCAAGGGAGAGGTGCAGCCGCCGCGCCCGCCGCCGGGTGCTTACGAGCCTCCCGACTGGAGCGGCGCACCCGAGGGGTGAGCTGCATCAAGTTTGCTGTCAAGCACCCAGCCAGGAAGTGTCTTGACCACCTGGCTTCCAACCGGCCGAGCAGCTCTTGACGTGTGCTGCAGGACCGCCTGCCCCGGGCGCCTTGCTGTCGTCGGCCGCCCCAAGCCTGCTCCATTCCGCCCCTCATGCAGCACCCCACGACGGGAACGCTGGTTTGCAATAGGTAGAACTGGCGCAGCAGCCCTTCCATTCTCGACTGGGTGCCTGCGCCCGCCTCCCCCTTCCACCTGCCCTGCCCGCCTGCAGCATCCCCTACACGCTCGAGGTCATGAAGGGGGGAGCGATCGTGGACGCTCTGGACGTGGCGCAGCAGCCGTTCTATACGTTCGGGCGGGTGCCCACAAACGACGTGCAGCTGGACCACCCGTCGAGCAGCAGGTGTGGGCGGGCGCTGCTGGGCACGCTGGGCTCTGGGGTGGGCTGGCGGGTGCGCAGCCAAGCTGCCAGCCTGCCTCCCCAACCAGCACCGACGCATGATGCCACCCAGCATGGGGCCTGATTGTGACACCCGGCCGCCCCTCCCCCCTGCACGCAGGCTGCACGCGGCGGTGCAGTTTAGAGGGTCCGACGGTGCTGCGTTTGTGATGGATGCTGGCTCCACCCACGGCACCTTCCTCAACAAGAAGCGCCTGCCGGCACACCAGCACGTGCCCCTCAGGTGCGACCGACCGCTGGAGGCGGCATGGAGAGCGCGCCTGCTCCCGCCGTCTCTTGGCTGCCTCCCCGTGCTGCTTGCCCCGTGCTGCTTGCCCTGTTGCACGTGATGCCTGCCCCTCGTGCAGCCACAGCACCGTCCCCTCTCCACCTGTTGTGCCCCGCTGTGCAGGGTGAGAGACATCCTGCGTTTCGGCGAGAGCTCGCGCACCTACGTGCTGTGCGGTCCCGCCGACCTCATGCCCGAGGAGGGACCCAGCAAGGCAGAGAAAATGAAGGCGGCGGCTCTCAAGGCGCGCAGGCGGGAGGGCTGGTTTGCTCGGCGAAGGACAAAGTACAGCCTGCCATCTCCTTCCTACCACCCCTCCCCCTGGTGCATGCCCCGCTGGTGGCACGGCTCGAGCAGGAGGAGCAGACCGCTGCAGGCACAGATGCAGGACACTCCCAACTTACTTTGCCTTCGCGATTCCTCTCCTTGCTCCCACAACAGGCGCTGGCGGCGCGGCGCGAGCGGGAGGAGCAGGTGTCGCAGGCGCAGATGGCGGCGGCGCTGACAGGCGGCGCCTCCTGGGGCTTTGGGGACGACGCCTTTGAGGAGGATGAAGATTGTGAGACTGCAGCCGTTGTGCATGTTGTGTTGACTGGCGGGCACCGGGCCGCCAAGGGGCGGGCTTAGTGAACAGCGCAACGGCTCTGAATTGTCAATGCGACCTAAGCCCCGCTTCAACTGCCGCCCCCCCGGGTGCAGTGGAGGATGTGGACTGGCGGGCGTACCAGGCCACCAAGGGGCTCAGCGAAAAGCAGCAAAAGGTGGCGGACAAGGTCCGCAAGCGGGAGGCGCGGGTGACGCACCTGCAGCGGGAGATTGAGAAGATCAAGGTGTGTGCGGGGAGGCTTTGGTGGGCCAAAGCCCGGGTTGTCGTCGTGATTGATCGCAGCGCGGGGAGGGCGTTGCTCGACAAGGTGCGCAGTGACGTGGCTCAGGGGCAGGGGTGGCGTAGCACGCATGCACGTAAGAGGGCCCCCCATTTGCTGCCGTGGATCTTGTGCGACGCACCGCGCACATTTCTGCCAGCTGCGGCCTTTGCGTCTGTTCGATTCCCATATGACACACTACAGCCAACACGTGTTCTACATCACCTGTTCGTTCAGGCCAAGGAGAAGGAGATGGAAGAGCTGTCAGCGGGGCAGGCCTCGGTGCTTGTGCGGTGAGGGAGAGATCGGAAACGTGACTCCGCCCGGACTGACATGTTCAGGCACAGCTGGCGTGCATGCCGACGACCTAGTGCTGCAGATGTTGCTGTGACTGCTGATGCCGCCGCCGCTGCTGATGCCGCAGCGGCAGACAGCGCTGCCGACGCTGTTGCACCTTCTCGCTGCTGCTGCTGCTGCTACCGTCGCCGCAGCTGGCTACCGCCGCCGCAGCTGCCACCAGCACCTCCGGTCGCTGCTTTGACCGAGCATACCCTCTGGCTGCTCTGCTCCCCGCAGGAACGAGCAGGAGATCGACAAAGCGATGGCGGAGATGGAGGAGTTGGAGGAGCAGCTGGTTGATTCCATTAGGTGGGTGTAGCCTTCCACGGTGTGTCAATGGTGGCGGTGGCGCGGCGGCAGCAGTTTGGTGGTTGCGTGCTTGCTTCGTGCCCCGGTGTCCTGCGGCCGCGCCCCAGTATGCCTGCGGCCGTCCGTGGGCAGGCTGCAGATGCGATGCCCTAGGAGACTGTGTCAGCGTGCAGCTGGCCACGGGTGTGGGGAGTTCCGTGGTGCTGCCATGGAACTCCGCCACCTCTTGAGCCTGCGGGTACTATCCCCTAAACGGTTGCGCAGGGACGCGATTGGGCAGCGCCGCAAGCAGGAGCAGGGGGAGGCGGGAGAGAAGAAGAAGAAGAAGCGGCGGCGCGACTCGGACGACGAGTACGGTGGGTGCCGGTTCTTCCCCGCCCTGCGCTGCCCTCCCCGACGTGCCTGCGCCGTTGGGCGCCTGCGCATTCATTTGCGAGACCTGCTGCAAGCCCTGCCGCTGCCTGCGGCGGGCGGCCTGCCTTGCTCTCATTCCCCCAACGCCACGCTGCATTGCTATGCTTGCATTCCTCCCGCAGGCAGCAGCGATGACGACAGCTTCTATGACCGGACAGCCAAAGGTGGCGCCGGCTTCGGCGCAAGCAAGAAGGGCAAAGCGGGCGGCGCCGTGCAGCAGCAGGAGGTGAGCGGTGACAGAAGCAGTCCGCTTATAGCCTCTGCACACTGCCATGTTGGCTGCTGGTCTCGCTGCTGCTGCTGGCGCTGATGTAGCTGCGCACAGCACTGTGTGCTGCTGCTGCTGCCCGCGGTGCAACAGGGACGGCCTTGACATCCTGCCCTGCTCCCTGCTCTCCGCTGCCCCGCTCGTAAACAGGTGGAGGATGCTGCCTCCCTGTGTGGCAAAAGGGAGGCACTGCAGGAAGAGCGGCTGCGCCTGCAGCAGCAGCTCGAGCAAGAAGAGGCGGCCGCCGTGGCCGCCAAGGCCGCCGGCGGCACTGGCAGCGCGCCAGCTGCGGCGCAGCAGCAGCAGCAGCAGCAGGACGAGCAGCAGGACTCGCTTGATGCCTTCATGACGGGTGGGTGGGGTGGGTGCATGGGTGGGGCACTCATCAGGGCTTGCGTCAGGTGCAGCAGGGAAGGGTGCCGGTAAACGCTGTGCTGACGTTTTGCACTGCCCCGCACCTCGCCTTGCGGTACGTGGCGCGCACCCCACGAAATGGTTGTGGTGCTCGGTTCCCTCTTACATGTACTTCATTCAGACGTGACCGAGCAGCTAGAGAGCGACAAGGTTGCCAGCATTAAGAGCGAGATAGCCGAGGTGGATGCGCAGCTGGCGCGCACCGAGCGGCTGCTGAAGATTGCAGACCCAGACGGGTGAGTGCTCGGGCAGAGCACACAGGCAGAGCACACAGGCAGAGCACACCTGCCGCTTGAGCGCCGCCTGGACGTCCACTGGCAGGGATGCACCCGCGAAAAGCCCGCAGGAAGGCGACACTGGCAGAGCACACAAGCAGAGCCGCGTGGGGCGCGGTTGCGTGTGTCGTGGGTAGTTGCGGGTCCTTGCAGCTGATGCTCCCCTCCACCTTCCAAATAGCCAAGCCCGCCGGGCGTGGGGAGGGCTTGTATGGACAGCAGACTGAGGAGGAAGGCGGCAGGGTGCTTCAAGGCACCTGCGTGCAGTTGCGGGCACAGCCCGGCCCCCTCGCGGCGCGGCCTGTGCAGACCCCCTCCTGCACCTTCCAGAACCTCCTACCTCACCATTCCCTCTTCTGTACTGGCCCACCACTGGCCCTCCCCACTTGCTTGCAGGTACTTCAAGTCGGGCCACAAGGCGGTGACCGCAGCCGCGGAGCGCGCCAAGCGGCAGATGGCGGTTGAGAAGCAGCGGAGGGAGGCTGAGGAGCAGCAGCGGCAGCGGAAGGAGGAGGAGCGGCGCAAGGCAGCTGAGGCGGAGACGTTTGTGCCTGAGGAGGAGGAGGAGGAGGAGGAGGCGGAGGAGCAGGGGGCGCGGCAGCCGCGCACAGCGGCCGCCGGCAGCAAGGACGCAGCCGTTGCCGCCAAGGCGGCAGCGAGCAAGCACAGGATAGAGGCAGAGGAGGAGCAGGTGGGGGGCTTGCAGGTACGGCAGCGCCCCGTGGCGCCAGCGCCCGCGCCCCAGCAGCAGCAGCACGCGCAGCCGGCGGCGGCGGCAGCGGCCGCAGCGGCGGCGGCGCAGCCAGAGGAAAGCAACTTTGAGAAGCGGCGCAAAATGATTGCGGCAGCGTTGGCGGAGCAGAAGGCAAGGGAAGGTGGCGGCAGCGCCGGCGCTGCTGCTGGCAGCGCTGCGCCTGGCGCCGGCGGCAACCAGGACGCGGCAGCAAAGGTGGGCCGGGCTGCTCGCGGGTTGTGTGCACTCCGGGACAGCGGCCAACCCTTGTGCTAACCGTGCTGACGACAACGCGCCAGCTTGAGCTACCTCTGCGCTTGTCTCATCGCATCGGGCACAGTTGCTCCCTCGCTGCTGGCAGGTTGTGCCGGACCTTGTGGCTCCGTCATGATCTGGCAGTCATGCGGGGCGCATGACTGCCAGATCAACACGCTCTGCACTATCCACTCACATTCCCTCTTGCCGTCCGCTGCTTGCAGGTCATGGCAGACCTTGCGACTCTGTCGAGAGCTAGGCAGGGCGGCGGAGGGCTCGAGGACGACGAGGAGGAGCAGGAGAGGCAGCGCCGGGAGTGGGAGGCGCGGCGGCAGCAGCAGCGGCAGCAACCGGCGGGCGCCGCGGGCGGCGCCGGCGGCAAGGCGGAGCAATGGCAGCCGCCGGCGGGGCAGACGGGCGACGGGCGCACGTCTCTGAACGAGAAGCTGGGCTACTGAGCCTGCTCTGTTGTGTGCTGCTTGTTGCAGAACCTGCCCTGTTGTGAGGTGCCTGCAACCTGGCCAACGGGCTTGCCTCGGCCTTTCTCCAGCCCGCCCTCAACTTCCCAGAGCTGGCCGGGGGCAGTCACTTGGCTCCCTGTGTAAGCAGTGCAGCCGTCGCAGTGTTCTGCTGCTTCAGAGGCAGCGGTGTACCCAAGCTGGTGCGCCGGCCTGGCCCGGCCTGGCCCCTTGTCTGGCATGTGTTGCACCGAGCTGCATTCCGTCCACTGTGGAAAGAATGGGAGGATGACAGACAGGCAGGCAGACGGACAGGCCGAAGAAAAGCAGTGCAAGGTGCAAGCAAAGCGTGCCGCCACCAGAGGGGGGGGGGGGGGGCTTTAGTGGAGCGCCACCTGGGCGGCCGCTGCGGCGGCGACGGCGCTGCCGTTGCGCCGCGCCGCGCGGACGTCCCGCCCCAGCGTGGTGGTCGGGCTGCTGTCCAGGGCACGCCCCGGCTGGAACAGGTAGCACTCCTGGAAGTCTTTGGGCAGCTCCGGCAGGCCCGAGGCATCACCAAACCTCGGCACCGCGCCCAGGAACAGCATCGGCACGTCTTCAAACGCCTGCGCGGCGGCGACCGCCTGCGCCGCGTCCACAAGGTCTTTGACCGGCTCCGTGTCCCGCTCAGCCTCCGTCTGCAGCCCCTGCTGGGGTTGCGCCCCCGGGCCGTCCAGGCCGCCCGCTCCTGCCCACTCGGTGTGCCACAGCGTGTTGCCTTCGTTGGGGGTGGCCTGCTCGGAGGGTGGAGGAGGGGGGCGCCGCCAGGGGGGTGGGTTTGGTGCGTTGAGAAGAAGAACAACGCGACGGGTTTCGTGCTCAGAAGGAAGCAGCACTAGCAGGCACAGGCAGCCGTGCCTTGCCGGCCCCAGGCCACACCACTCGGCAGCCCCCCCGCACCGTGCCCCGCCCCGCCCCCCCGCCGCCGCCGGCCGCCCTGCCTCCCTGCCAGCCTTACCTGCTCTGGCGTGAGGCTGCGCTCCATCCAGCCCATGGCATCCACAAACGCCGGCAGCGCCTTGATGCACTCTGGGGGCAGGGGAGGGGGGTGAGGGAACGGTCGCGTCACGAGGCGGGCAAGCCTGCAGTTGAGATGGAGGGAATGCCGGCGCCTGCCGCTCCTGTACTCATCAGCGCACCTCCGGGCTGCTGCTCAACAGCGATGCCGCCTGCCAGCGCAGCACTTTAGTGAGCGCAGCGGTCGCGCTCGTGGCATACCGGCGTAACTGTGCGATGCCCAGCGGCACCTGATTGCTTCCGCTTAAGAGGCTTGCCGCCGAGGCTTGCTGACTTCCCTAGGCTGCAGTCGCATACCCCTGTGAACCCCCCCCCAGCCACGCCAGCCTCCACACGAGCCCTGCGCCAGCGCGACATGCGCGTGCGGGGCGCACCTGGCGTGATGGTACGGATCCAGTGGCAGTAGTACGCCGCGGGGTCGCCCCGCTTGCGCCGCAGGAAGTCTGGGAAGCTCAGCACCTGCATGTTTGTGTGCACAGTGGAATCGGCGCAAACGCACACGTGTGGTGGAAAGTGCACACGCGGGGCGGGCGTAGCGCGTGCAGCGGCAGCGGCAGCAGCCGCCGCAGCGGCAGCACAGCGGCACCGCAGCCCCACACGCACCGCCATGCCGTCGTATCTGTCCGGCCACACATGCACGTCCTTGTCTTCTGCTCTGTTGGGCTCGAAGCCGTACCGCTCCTCGTGAGTGATGTCGAACACGCCTGGGGGCAGCAGAGATGCAGGCGCAGCCCGTGAGCGGGCACAACTTGCGAGCGGGTACCGCGTTGTCAGCAGCCGTGTGGGCGGCCAGCACGAGGGAGACACACCCGCGCCGGCGAGGCGCACCGACTTCCTTCCCCAGGATATGAGCAAGCCGCTGCTGGTGTGCCGGCGTGGGAGCGGCGTGCCCGCGGTGCGGCGTGCCAGACCTACCCAGCCAGGAGGCGTCGCAGGGCACGTTGGGGGCGACAAAGCGGCGGCCCAGCGCCTCCGCCCAGCGCGCCATCTGGGTCAGTTTTTGAAGAGAGAGGGGCAGGGGGGAAGCGGTGAGAGTCAGAGGGGAGAATCGCCTGCTACCGCTGGCGGCACCCAAGGCCGCAGCGCTCTGCGCCCCTGCGCACGGCTCGGCTCCCCCTGCAGCAGGCTGCCCCTCTTGCTCCCCCTGCATCAGGCTCCCCCCCAGCTGCAGGCCGCCCGTCCTGCCCTCCCTGCTCCCTGCCCACTCGCCCTGCCCAACGCTCCCCCACCTCAGCCCACCCTGACAAGCCCACCCTGCCCGCAGCGCACCTTCAGTATCTGCTCCACCCACTCCTCCTCTGTGGGCGCGTAAAACGCGACTCCCGGGGCCAGCATCATCAGTTTGGGGTCGTCAGGCAAGCCCAGCGCGTTGCCGCCGCCGTACGCCTCGCTGACCTCCCAGTCCCACCTGCGGGGGCGGGGTGGGGGTGCAGGCGGGTGCAAGTGGTGCGCGCGGCAGGCAAACCCAGCGCGTTGCCGCTGCATACCATCCATCACCATCCATCTCTTGGACCACACCAAAACAGCCAATACACGCATACAAAGCTCCCCCCCAAACAGCACCCACCAGCCATAGCCCACGTTGATGTGAGTACTCCACATGCCTTCTCTCGCACCCCACCCCACCCTACCGCACCGCACCGCCACATCACGCCACTGCGGCCCCATGGAGCCAACCGCTGCCATGCACCCCCAGCGCAAACCAAGCCGAGCCTTGCACAGTGCAACGGCCTCCCCCCCAGCGGCACTCACCAGCCGTAGCCCTTGTTGATGTAGGTCTTCCAAAGCCCCGAACCACCCGGCGTGTGGCTGTAGGCGCCGTGCGCGATGACCTGCGGCGCAGGCGGAGGCACGGCAGGCTGGGCGTGTGCACAGCGGGCAAGCGGAGGGTGGGCACGCCACCGGGAGGCCCCAGAGCACAGCAGGCATGCACCGTTGCATCTGCTGGGTTGGGCTGGCGAGTGAGTGCTGCTGGCGAGCGCACATGTGCAGGTCTGGCGCATGCAACGCACGCCGGCACGTGGCTTGAGATATCCCGAGCTGCGTCCCTGCATCGTCGGCGCATGCAACGCACGCCGGCACCTGGCTGCAGAGTCACAGAGCTACCTCCCCTGCCTCACCGCTCCTCTGCCGGCCCCCTCTTGACCCACCTGCGCTGGCGGCTGCAGCCCCCACCAGCCGTGCTGGCCTCGGTACACCCAGGTGCTGACCCAGAAGGGCGGCAAGAAAGCAAAGTGCTCCTTCGGAAGGCCCTCGGGAGGGGCCCAGGGCTTGCCGATTTCGTACAGAGGAGCTCCGGGGGCGGCGTCGCGGACGAGCTGCAAAAGGGGAGGGAAGGGGGAGAGGGCGGCAGGCGGCACTTCGTTGAAGGGTGTCATGTGCGGCTGGGGCGGCGGGAGACGCACACGCAACGCCTGGGCGTGCGCAGGCACCCAGGGCGGCGTGGTCGGTGAGTGCGCAGCTGGCGAGGTGGTGGGCGCTGGGCAGGCATGCAGCGGCAGGGGCCGACTCCGCCTGCCCGTGCGCCGCCACCCCTCATGAGGTGGTTGACTGACCTGCGGCATCGTGCCCCCCACCACAGCCGCCCCCACCCCCTCCAGACCCAAACGAAAACGCGCCGACCAAGCTCACATCCATGAACGCGATGCTGCTGGCGTTGCGCTGCGGCGGGTAGAAGTTTCTTTGGTGCTCCGCCCACCACGCCTCGCTGGGAGGCGCTGGGAAGCGCAGGTCCTCGATCCACTCTATGTGAGAAACGTGGTAGACTGTGCGCTGCAGGACGGATGACAAGGAAGGGTTGGGGGGGCAGGTGGTGGGCGTTTGATGGGGTCCACACACTGAGAGGGTATCTCTGGGGCACCCAGAGGCGACCGCGCCCTGCGCAGTCGCTGCTGCCATGCTCTGCCCGCATGTGTTGTTGCAGGCAGGCAGGTGGTGCTTGCAAAGCAGTAAACTCAAGACGCGCACGCCGCCTCGCAGATCCAGCCCGTTGCTCTCGTTACCTCGTGCCACTCCGGCGGCCAGTCGACATCCAAGCGCTGCAGGCGGCCGTTGGCTGCAAAGTTGTTGTCAAGGGCCTCTCTGCACAGGCGAGGGAGGGGCAGACGTTGGGATGCTGCCGGGCTGGACAGCCGTGGCGGTGGCGCCAGCCGTGGCGGCTGGGGGCGGCCGGCACAGCAGCACGAGGCGGAACTGTCGCAAGCGCCGGCGCGGCAGCCGCAGCAGGCACAGCAGGGAAGCGCCGCGAGGCCGCCTCTCACTTGAAGAAGTTGGGCTCCATGATGGGCTCTTGGGGCACCCGGATGACCGGGAAGCCGGAGGAGGCAGAGTGCAGCTGCGGGGTGTGTGGGTTGGTGGTGGGGTTGGTGGTGGTGGGTGGGTGGTGGTGGGGGGTGGTGGGGAGGGGGGGGGGGGGGGGCGTCTCCTCTCTGCCATCCACACACAGCTCTGCTTCCGCTGCCTTGACAGGGGCGGCGATTGCGGCACACCAAAACGTCACAGCTGCCCCCACACACCCCACGCAAACACGTCACAGCTGCCCCCCCCCCCACCCACCCACACACACACGCACACACCATGTCGTTCCAGGTGTCCTGGTCCCACGTGGAGGCCGCCACGTCCCAGCGCTCGCTGTAGACCGACTTCATGTGGGCGGGGTCCTCGCGCTGCCTGCAGGGAGGCGCACGAGCGCAGGCGCAGGAGGGTGCAGGTGTGTGGACGGGTGTGTGGGGGTGCTGGGGGGGGGGGGGGCGAGGGGGGGGGGGGCGGGGGGGGGGGGGGGGGGGGGGGGCGCGCGCGCGGCCGGCGGCGGCGGGGGGCTCCGCGCCCCCAGCGCCCAGCGCAGCGGGTGTGACGTGGCGGGGCCGCCCAAAGCCAGCGACCCTCCCCACCTGAGCGTGCGGTCCGTCATCTCAATCACCATGTGCATCGCTGGCCCCGAGCGGTGAAGGTTCTGCAGGCATGGAGCAATGTGAAGCAGGAGTGGTTGGTGGGCCGTGCGGTGCGGTGCTGCAGCAAGTTGCGCACGCGACGTGGAGCAGCGACGGGCACACGCGCAGACAGCACCGCTCTACACCATCTCTACCAAGTTGCCCCCGGTGCGCGACAGCGTGCCCCTGACCCTAGCAACGCCCCTTGCCGCCTCCCCACCACTGCGTGGCCCTCAGCCGGCGCCCCCGCGCCCCCGCCACAGCGTCCCTCCCCCCCGCCCACGCTCCCTGCACCACGCCGTGCCTGCCAGTAAATGACGCCGCAGTTGACGTTGTTGAAGTTCACTCCGTCCCGGTGGAACAACACGTTGTACCTGCAGCGAATCATTGGTTGATTGGTTGGTTGGTTGATTAATTGGTTGATTGGTTGGTTGATTGATTGGTGCGTACTGTCAGGGCACCTTGGTAACGCGGCGGCACACACGGCCACCCTTGCCAGGCGCCGCCTTGGGCTCCGCCAGCCACGTCCCTCCACCGTCCACGTCAGCGCCGGCGAAGCGGCGTGCGTGCCGTGCCGCACCAAGCCTCTATGCCCTGCAGCAGCCAAGCCCCCGCCCGCCTCACTTGGCAAACACTGGGTGCTTCAGGTATTTGTAGGGGTCGTCCAGAACCGCCACGTCTGCAGGGGGGCACGTAGCGCGCAGCAGGGGGGGCACGTTAGGGCCGCGCGCTTGCACTGCACACCGCGGCCTGGCCGAACTCGCTGTTTCATGTGCCAATGCGAGCCACGGCCTGCGGCCGGCCCAAGCCACGCCTGCCACGCCAGGAAATGTGGCGCCTGGGGGCTCACCAGAGTCGAGGGACATCACATTGTAGCCCATCAGCAGCATGCGGGCGGTGATCTCCCTGTGGCGCAAGCCAGGAAATGTGGATGAGAACACCTCAATGTGGGCGCAAGCCAGGAAATGTGGATGAGAACATCTCAATGTGGGGGCAGGGGAGCGAGCGAGCACGCACACGAGGTAAGCGGCAGCAGCAGCGGCAGCGGCGCCAAGGGCAACCTCAGCCTCTGCAACCCCAGCCTCTGTGAGCGCGCCAGCCAGCTCCTCCTGCTGCGCAGCCCCCGCCCACCAGCGCTTCTGCATCGTGTCCCAAAAGGGGCCTGTCGGCTGCCAGCTTCTCCTCGGGTCCCAGGCGCAGCTGACGATGTCTGAGTACTGCGGCGGCAGCGCGTCGCAGAAGGCCTCGTCGTACCCGTGCAGCACTATGTGGTCCATGCCTGGGCAGGGCTGGGGGCGGGTGCAGGTGGGGGCGACGCAGACGCAGGGAGGTGCAGGCAGCTGCAGGGAGGTTGCAGGGAGGCTGCAGGGAGGCTGCAGCGAGATGCAGGGCAGGCGGGGCAGGCGGGGGTTCCTTCAGTGCCACGGGTGGGCAGGGGCAGGCAGGGGCTACGCGAAGTGGTGAGTAGGGTGGGGCGCCAGCCGGCCCTGACCTTCCTCATGGGCGCAGGCACCAGGGCACGAGGGGCCTCGCACGCCGCAGCGCAAGCAGTGCCAGCTGCCGGCTGCCGCAGCAAGAGCGCACCCAGAGCCCTGAATTGGAGGATGACGTTCACGGCGGCAGCCTGGTCCTTGGTGCTCGCAGTTATGAAGACGATCTGTCAGAGAAACACGGGTTGTCAGAGAATTACGGGATGTGGGGATTGCCGGTGGGCGGCCGCGCAAAGCAGGGCGGCCTGGTGTGGCGATTGCAGCCATGCAGCAGCAGCAGGACAGTGGACCGCCTGCGCAAACCAGCAGCCTCCACCAGTGCGGACCAAGCAGTGGCATGGCCGCCAGCACCCACCTCCTTGTTGTAAGCAACATAATCCAGCATGTCTCTAAGCTGTCTATTGGTCTCCAGTGGTCCACGCCAGCGCCGCGACTTGCCCAGGCTGCAGAGCCCGGTGGCTTCGCAAGCCAGCGGGCCCTGTGGCGCCGCACCGCTGCTGCCGTCGGTGGCGGCTGGCTGCTCAACATCCTCCGCCGGATGCTCCTCCTCCTCCTGCTCTGCTGTTGCGTCAGGGAAGCCCTCCTTCTGCTCTATGCCGGCTGGCTCGACACCATTGCCTGCATCAGCAGCGCCACCCATAGAACCAGCCGCGGTACCAACACCGTGCACGCCGCCGTCGCCGTCGGCTGGCAGCGCCACCTGGGTGCTGCCACCCGCAACCGCCTGTTGCCTGGTGTCAAAGTATTTGGAGTGCATCACGGTATGCATCAGCGCGAGCACCAGCGCTATCGAGGCGGCCTTGATCACCACGCCTCTCCAGCGCGAAGGCGTCTGCAGCGGCAGAGAGCGGCAGCGGCGGCAGGAGAAGTGGCACGGGGTTGGGCGCGGCGCCTCGCAGCGCTGTCTGCAGATCCACATGCCAAGATTACACCCTCAGTGGCGCACTGGGGCCCGCAGGAGGGCGCAGCACTTTGCGGGACGCCCGCCCGTCGTCGCTCGCACCCGGCCGCGCTTCCTCAGCACCGCCATGGCGCTGCAAGGTTGATGAAATCGCAAGCTCGGCGGAGGCTTGTTGCCCTACACGACAGCGGGCGACCGCCCTCTGCCCCGCCTACGAGGCTTGGCCCCGCCCCTTGTTGAGGTAAGAAAGACGGAAGAGGCACGAGGTTGCAGGGGCAAGAGCAGGGCGCATGGGAAGCACCTTGCGCCCTGCGGCTTGCTGCGAAGTGCTGCCGCCGGCAGGAGTGCAGTCACCACCACCGACGGAAGGGCACAGGCCTTGCACGCCCACAGAAGGCAATTCGGTTTGCGTTGTACCCCCATGAAGCTGCTCACTTCCTCCTATAAGCTGGGCACCGCGATCCATCAGTCACTTCCTCAGGCTGGGGCATCAGCAGTGCCTGTCCCTCCATTGTCTGGCCTTTTGCAAACGAACATCTGCTCCGACGCATTGCATGGATGGGTGGGAGCTTTGGGTTACTGGTGGCGCTGGTTAACACAAGAGGTCCGGCTAGAGGGCCTTTTATGGTTCGACTCAAGGGAACGTGAAACAAGAGGCATCGATAAGCAGCAGCAGCAGCAGCGCGGCAAGCACGGGGTGACGCTTTTCCTGCTTTCCCCTCTCTGCCTCTCCGTCCTGACCGCACTGTCATCACTAACTGACGGGCTGTACCCTGAAGTGCGCGCATGTGTGTGTTACGCAGCCTACACAAGGGCTCAGCTGCTGCTGAATGTCGGGATCCATGCGGAGGCTCAAGGCAAGCATGACCAAATGGTGGTACAAGATAGCGGGCGGCAGCAGGCGCGCAGTGCCGCCAGCACGTGTCCATGGCCAGCTGTCGGTGTGGCAGGCTACGCGCAGCCTGCCTGCCTGCGGGCCGCCGCCGCCGCCCACATCGGCGCTCACTGCGCCTCCTGCCGCTTGCGCAGATCCTCCTTGTCAAGGTCGAGGGGCTTGCCTGCAGAAGAGGGGCGGCCATCAGGCAGTCGTGCATTCAGCAGCGCCGGAGCAGCACGACGGTGTAACCACGCCGCACCGAGACGCATGGTAGGCACAGGTGCCATGCGGCTGCACCCTGTGGCCGTGCCCCAGAGGAATGCCAAGAACCGCAAGCCTGCGCTCCCAACAATGCCTGCCAGGCAACCACCAGGCAGCGTCGGAACAGCGTGTACAAGCACAAAGGCTCAGAGGCACTTCAGCACGTGCAGCCTACCGGTGATGCGGCGGTACATGTCCATAACGTCTTGAATCTCTGTCTCGAAATGCGAGGTGGCATCGTATCCCTGCAAATCGATTGCAGCGTGCACCATGAGAGCGCCAGCGGCTTGGCTCACAGGCGGACACTGTACTACACAACGCGGGCATGCACGCACGCATGCAACATACACGCGCATGCACGTACGCATGCAAGATAGTACACGATGTTACATGTACACACGGGCGCTCCTGCACGTGAGCAGGTGCACGTGCCTTGCACATGCCCTGACGCAAGCAAGGGAGCACGCAGGCATGGCCTGGTTTGGCAGAGGGCAAAGCCCCTGCTCTACCGTCTGTCATCCAGACCATGACGCACACACCTTGCTAATGAAGCACTTGTCCTGCGATCCATCCTCCAGCGGCTCCCACACATCCACAACCTGCACAAGAGCGGAGACACCAGTAAGATTGTGAAACGGACGTAAGGACGAAGAATCTACGGGCAGCCCCTGCCGTCCTCGCTCCGCTGCCGTCCCGCCCCTGCATGATGTACACCCTGCAAGCCTGCACTGTTACGGAATTTCGTTTGCCACCCTGCCCCCCGCACCTCGACAAACTTTTCGTCAATCTTGCCGAGCAGCTGCAGCCCCGGCGCCAGCTCCGACTGCGGGTCCGACGTCTCCACGGTGGTGGAAACGAAGGCCAGCCACTTGTCGCGGGGCGCCACGTTGTGCGAGGTGGAGCAGCAGAAGACGTAAATGTCTGCGGTCAGTTGAGAGTTGGATGGCGGTGCCAGGGAGGGGGGAGAGAAGGAGACGGTGTTGCTCCTGCTCCATACAAGGGAGGGGGCTGCGTAGCCGTTCAGGCATGCCTCGCCTGGCTGCTCTCTGCACTCCAGAACGCCGCCAGCGCAGCAGCAGCAGCGGCAGCAGAGCGCCGCCGCTCGCGCACCGTGTCGGCGGTTGAGCTGCTTCTGCGGCAGGATCATCTGCACGCTGGAGCTGTCGTTGGTGGAGGGGATGGGGTGGCTCAGCACGCACATCGCCCGCACCACGCGCGCCGTCTTGCGGACCTGCACGCAGTTGGGCGCGGGCGGCATGGCGGGGTCGGCAGGGTGAGCACCGGTCGGCAGGGTGTGCACGCAGGGCGCAACTGTCGCACGCACATACAGCATGGCACGACGACAGGATCTGTTTGGCGCCAGCCTAGGCAAGCTGGAGACCGCCCGTACGCTTGCCTTCTCGCGGAAGTATGTTGGATCTCCCACCACCAGCTTGGCCTTTGCCGTCTCCCCTTCGCTCTTCACGCCAACAGCAGTGCCTGCAGGGTCAAGAAGGCGACCATACCTAATGTTGTTGAACACCCGGACCCAAAGCAGGCGCGAGTGGGTGCCTGCAAAATGCCGCAACCGTTCCCTGCCACAGCAGCCTCGGCGGCGCTAGCAGTCAGGGTGCCTGCCACTCTAACCAATAGGGACCCCAGAGCATGCTCGCAACAGCTTTGTAATACTTTAACTCCACATCTGGGGATGCAAGCTGCTGCTGCTTTTCCAACGTTTTTCAATTGTAGAAGACTACTCAAATCTACGCTTCCTGTTCTCACCCGCTTCATCATACACCACCTCCACGTCTGGGCGCGCCAGCATGTATGTGCCGCCGTACACTGCGGACAGCCGCGCAAACGCCTGCACGACGAGGCATTGGGGGAGGGTGGAGAGCACGGAGTGAGACACGGGAGCGCACAGTGATGATGGAGACCAGCATGTGGTGTGCCTTTAAAGGCAGCAGACAGCTGCTACGCAAGGGCCTGCGGGGACGTCGGCACGTGCGCGAGTGGGAGCAAGCCAGGGCTGTTTATCCACGCAGCGACAGACGGCTCGCTGCAGCACGGCTGGCAAAGTGGGCTGTAGCCGGCTTGCGGGCAATGCAGCACCAAGGCAGTGCACCCAGCCCTCACCTGCGGCAACTCTCCCAGGCCGTAGAGAGGGTAAATATAAGGCGAGGTGAGGCCCTCGTACCTGCGAGCCGAGTGTGGATGCAGAGGGAACACGGGGGCAGGCTGAGGAGGTGGCGCAGAGCCTGTCTGTCGGGCCTGCCGCTCCACTTTTTAAATGCTGTGAGAAACAAACACTGCTGGTGCCCAGCCCGCTGCTCCACAGCTGCGGGCATGCTGCCGCTGCTGCTGCTGCTGCCGCTGCTGCCGCTCACCGCATCATGGAGTCGTAGTACAGCTTAATCTTCTTCACAGTGTCCACAGCTGGCTGCATCATGTACGCGTCGTTCTGGTGCAGCGCGATGGCGTGACCCACAAAATCGATGGTCTGCACATCCAGCCCGAACTGCACGCTAGGACTAGGCATGGGAGAATGCTCAGCATGCAAGCCAGTGTGGGATGGCGTCCCCACGAAATCGGCGCTCGGCGCGTCCAGCCCAAACTGCAAGTCGCCACGAGGCAGGGATGCGACGGCGCTCGGCATGCAGGCAAGCAAGCGTGACCAGGATGCAGCATTGGGCCATCCTCGAGAGGCTTTGCATGCCATGCAACACGCGGCACGCGCGCTCGGCACGACATGCGCGTGCACAATGTGTGCCAAGCGAGCGCACCTGGCCGTAGAGCTCGTGCATGGTCATGCGGGAGATGTCCCAGTTGCGCCACGTCTTTCAGGGGGCAGTGAAGGCAGGGTGGAAGGAAAGTGAGTAGGCCGCGCCACAGCAGTGGATGCAACCGCGCACGCCTTGCAGCAGGCGCGTGCACGCACGCGCGCACGCACTCAACCCCCAGGGCCCCAGCACCCACCTGCGGATTGCGCTCGTCGTACTGCTGGCAGAAGGAAAAGAACTTGGCTGCGCGCCGCTTCTCAAACAGGCCCATCAGCGGCGACTTGAGGGCCTCCCAATCCGTGGCGGGCACCTGCAGGGGTCGTCCGACCACCCGTGCATCGGCACTCATGCATTTCCATAGGGGGCGGCGCAGCAGATCAGCTGTACCCCCACCACAGTCGAGGGCCCCGCACCCAACACGTGCAAGCGACCGACTGGTTGCGCAGGCTCTGTCCAACCGCACGCAGTGAACCCACCTTTGCCACCGACCCCTTGTTCAGCACGTAGCTGCCGTCCACGGCCTTGAACTCCAAATACTTGGTCACGTCGGTGTGGATCAGCACTTTGACCAGGTTGCCGTTGGCCTGCGCAATGTCAAAGTGTGACACATGAGGCAGTGCGGCATGAGCGCAGGGTGTCGCACTGCAGGCAGCACACGACGTTGATAAAGTGGAGTGGCAGGAGGGACGGGTGCTTGGTCACTTCGGTGTGGGTGGAGCGGTTTGACCAGGCTGCCGTTGGCTGCAAGCGCCGTAGGCGAAGCGTCACACGTGAGTGCATGCACCACACAGAGGTGAGGGCATGCGCTGCAGCACCGAGCCGGGGGCCGGCTGGCCGCTGCGGCTGCTGCAAGACGCCACGCGTCTCGCCGTCGCCTCCTGCCTGCTTTCCTCCAGCGCCGCTGCGCTTGCCGCCAGCACCCACCATGATGAACTTGGGCACCAGGTCGACGTTGTAGTCGCGGCTGGGGCCCAGCTCGGCAGGAGGCTTCTGCCCGGGGCGGAAGCGCTCGTACAGCTGTGGAGGAGCGCGGGCGGGCAGGCAGGCAGGCGCGAGGTGGGTGCAGCGGCAGCAGCGACGGCGGCAGCGGCGCGGCGGCAGCCAGATAGCTGGAACGTGTGCGAACTGGCCCCAAGCGCATTGCCCTCCACTGTGCATGTGGTTCACGCAGAGCTGGCAAGCAGCACAACCAGGCCAGCAGTCGCTCGGCAAGCGAGGCGGCAGGCGCCGCCAGTGCCGCCGGCCGCGGTCGGCACCTGGTTCAGGTTGAGCGAGGCCGACTGCCCGCCATAGTAGTTGTTGCGGTCGATGTGCAGGACCTGCAGAAGGGGAACGGGGAGGTTGGGTGGCAGAGGGTAGCGGGCCGGCGATCTGGCGACTCCTGCCGCACTCCCAGCAATCCCCCACCTTCAGGCCATCCACGGACAGAAGGCCGGAGATTATGCACTCCTTCAGGCCCGTGCCCAGCACGATTGCGTCGTATTCCTCGTCCATGACGGCCTGCCGCGCTCCACTCCTGTCCCTGACCGATCTGCGGGTGTCCGGAGCTCGCTCTGAGCGGCACCGGGGCTGCGCAGGAGGTCTCGACCCACCCATGCAGGCGTGCTGCGCTGTGTGCGCCAAGCTGGGAGGCCCCTGGCGCTCCCCCGCCCTGCCTTTCAATCTGCAAACCACCGGCACTCGACAGACAGCTCGCCGGGCAGGCCGTGGCGGTGCAGCAGGCCTTCGAACGCCCCACGATCGACCCTTTCCCAATTCAACCTGTGCATCGCCTGCGCCCCACCAAGCCCCCCCGGCTCTGCTCCACGTGCTCCAACAGCCATGGCAGCGGCTCTGAGCGCCTCCAACGCCTTGGCGGCACGCCCTGCTGCCGCCGCCGTCTGCCACACGCGCAGCCGCCGGTCCGTGGCGCCACCGCCCTGCCGTCGCGCCCGCCGCCTGGCCGTTGCAGCCGGCGGGCAGCAGGTGTCGGAGGCAGACCTCTACCAGGGCATCGCACCGCTGGAGGCGCCCCCGCCGCAGTCGGCGGGCGGTCCGCTGGGGCAGCCGTGGTATGTCGTGGCGCCGGTGGGCTTTGTCGGCCTGATTGCCGCGCTGCGCACAGCCCGAGCCATCAAGAAGAAGATGTGAGTGCTAGTGACGATCGGGTTGTCGGTTCCGGTGCGTCCCAGCGCAGCCGCGCATGGCACTGCCGGGTGCTGCGACGCAGCACACAGCCTGGCCAGCGGCACCATGTCGCGGCCCATCCTTGTCGCAGGTGCCCTCCCTTTCAGTTCGGGTGGCCCATGTGGCGCTCCCTGCTGCTGCAGGTTGCAGGGCGGCCGGCTGGGAGGGATGTGTGCAACCGGACCGGTTGTCAATCAATTGTCGGAGTCTGCCAACCCTCTATACTGCAGGTCGCAGGGCGGCCGGCTGGAGGAGCGCGGCTTCAAGAAGGGGGGCGTGGCAGACGACAAGGCATACTCACGTGAGCGTGGGTCTTGACGACGTGAAGGGCATGCGCACCATCGGGCACGAAAGGGCTGTGGGAGAGCAGGGAACCCAGAGCACATGGTGCTGTGTTCCCACCTGCAGGCGCCATGAAGGGCATGCGCACCGTCAAGATGGAGGAGCTGCCCCCCGAGGTCATCGAGGCGGCGCGACGGCGGCGGCAGCGCGAGGTCGAAAAGTGAGCGGCGGGTGCTGCCGCTGCCCGTGCCGCTGCCGTGCCGCTGGCGTGTTTTCTTGCTTGTACCGCTGGCGCTGCCGCTGGGGTTGCCCCCGCCCCCGCCGCCACTGCCGCCGCCGCCAGAGATACAGGCAGCGTTGTGCCTTCGAGGCATCGTCACTTTGAAGGCGCATGTGATCACATTTGTTCGCTGCAGGGACCAGCTGCCAGACCTTGACAGCATCGAGCTCCCAGACAACCACCCCTTTGCTGTGAAGAAAAAGCTGGCGCCAGGTGAGCGCCCTCGACCATTCTGGTGTGCATTCAGTTAGCAGCGCTGCAGCAGCACAAACGTGTTGCACATGTCATGCCCTCGGCAGCACCTTGCGGTGGCAGGGAATGTGGCGGGGCAGCGTGCCTGCCGTCAGCACAGTGCCCTCGCTGCAGCCCCCACTGTTGCTGGTGCGCCCACTGTTGCTGGTGCGCCCACTGTTGCTGGTGCGCCCACTGTTGCTAATGCCCCACTGTTGCTGGTGCGCCGCCTTGCCCACACGCAGAGGAGGAGAGGCTGCAGCGGAGCCGGTTTTCGGCGCGGCGGGGCCTGTCAGAGGAGGACATGCGGCGGCTTCGTGAGCAGCAGGCGCTGGCTGACCAGGTACGGCGCTGCAGCGTGTTTAGCGGTGTGCGGTTGGGCGAACATTTGCGGCTCTGCCCTGCTGCTGCCTTCACGAGCCCCGAAGCGCCCTCCCGCCCCAAACCCCGCCGACAGATGGACGCTGAGGAGGAGGCTCGGCAGGCGGCGGCGCGCCGGCGCAGCTAGGCTGGCGCCGCAACGCCCGGAAACACCTGTGCCTTGGCTCCCCCCTCCCGAGTGCGGCTGCACCCGGCAGCCGCACGCCTTGCTCCCGTGTTGGGTTGGGTCCCTCCCGACCAAGTTTTGACGCTCCGCTCTGCCGTTCACCCCCGTTGTAAAGCCACCGCTCTGCCGCCGTCCCTTGCGCGCTCCCCCTGCCATGGCAGGCACCGCACCGCACTCTTGCACTCCCTTCCACCCCGCCTTTCCTCCCGCCGCTTCCCTCTTTCACCCCCTGCCGGCTGGAAACTATATGTTACAGTGACGGCACTAAGCCTGGGTGCTAGGGCAGGCGGTCTTGAGCGAGCGGGCACTGTGCGCCTCGCGGAGGGTGGGAGCGGGGGCAAAGGCGCAGCTGTACAACGGGCAGGCAACGAATGCAACGGGACTGGTAGTACAAGGCAGGGCACATTTGGGAGTGGGCCTGAATACAAAGCAGGGAGGTGTGGTGCGCGCATGAAAGAAGAAGAAAGGAGAGGATGTTATGCATGGGGAACGCAGCGGCAGGCTGCACACTGTGTTGGCTTTCACTCGAACTGGAACAAGGTGGCCTGGTGGTCATCCCCACCCTCACCCTGCCCGGCAGCGCCCACCAGCACAGCCGAGCCCTCGCGTTTGATGGCACCAGCGCTGGGGAGGCACGGCGGTTCACCGGCCGTGCCCCCGCTGGCTGCAGCGGCTGCGCCGGCAGCGGCGCGATCGCCTGCCGCGCCGCCGGCGTCGGCCGACAGGCTGGCTGCGTGCCGCTGGTGCACCAGCAGGCTGGGCAGGATGTCGAACGGTGTGCCGTACGGTGTGCCAGCAGCGCTGCTGCCGCAGCTGTCGGTTGCGCGGGGCGGCGTTGTCTGGGGGCTGCTGCAGGGGATGGGCGCGTTAGCTAACTGCGCAGCCTCCTCAATTGCTTCTGCTGCTGCCGCCGAGGCGTCGCCAGCCGCTGGTGCTCCAGGATCGGACCCCGCCGCCTCGGCAGCCGGGGCGGACGTGGCAGCGGCGGCGCCGACGCTGCCGCCACGCGCGCCCGGCCTGCTCTGCAGCCGCTGCCGCAGCAGCGACCACGCCGCCTTTTTCTGCTGCTGCAGGGCCGCGACGTCCTTGCCGTCGGCGCCGCTGCCATATGCACACGCACCGGCCGGCGTGCCGCTGGCACCGGCATCCTTGCTGCTGCCGCCGCCACCGTCGCCGTTGCCGCCGCCGCCGCCGCCGGCAGGCTCGTCTCCCCATGAATCAAAGTTCTCCACCCCCATGCCACCCAGCATCTGGGAGCGTGCCGACACAATGTCACGCACAAACTGGGCAGGCAGCGGGCCCACGGTGAGCGGCGTCACCTGCACAGGCAAAAGACGAAGGGAGGGGGAGGAGCGGAGCGGCACCGTCGCGGCAAGCAGACTGGGTCGTTGCGGTGGCTGGAGAGGGCACGACATGCGGAGCACCAAGACAAACCAGCCCCGGGCAGCGCCCCCCCCCCGGGCTAGCTCGTCATCCCGCCGTCACACCTGCAGAGCTCCCGACTTGACGTCGCGGCGCAGGCGGCGGAGGTCGACAGGCGGCGGCTGGCGCAGCACGCGCAGCAGCACGGCCGCCAGCAGCGCCGAGGGCCCCTCCGGCGCCGGCGCCTCGCCGACAGCCTGCTGCTGCTCCTGCTGCTGCTCCTGCTGCTGCTCTGAGCAGCTGACCAGCTCTGCAGCCGAGTCTTCGGCGGAAGCTGCGCCGCTGGGTGCTGCCGGCTGCTCCGCAGCTGCCGCAGCGACCGTGGCTGTGCCATAAGCGGGCAGCTGCAGGCTGTCTGGCTCCACGTGCTGCTGCAACCAGAAGGCCACGGCGGCCGGCACGCGCTGGCGCAGCCGCCCGGCGCCCAGGCGCCGGGGGTGCGACGGGGTGACCAGCAGCAGCTGTGCCCCGTTTGGCAGCGCCCGCGCCTCCACCGCCGCAGGCAGGCCGCTGCTGGCAGCAGCTGCGGCTGCGGCAGCCACCACGATGGCGACGCTCTCCTCGGGAGCCGCTGTTGGCAGCGACAGCTCCCAATCAAACTCTGCTGCTGCCTCCCACATCTCACAGCCCTCCACTATGAGGGGGCCACGGGCCGCAGAAGCCTCCACCGCCGCCGCCGGCATGTAGCTGAGCAGCTCGGTACGCGCCGCGCCGGCGCCGCTGCGGCTGGGCTCGGCGGCGGTGGCAAACATGTCGAGTGGCGGCTGCTCGCCGCTGGCGCTGTTGCTGGCGCTGGCGCTGCCTGCTGGCAGCGTCCCACCCTCCGCCAACCACGCCAGCTTGAGCAAGTGAGGCTCTTTGGTGGCCTGCAGCAGGCGCAGCGTGCCACGTCGGCCGTCGGGCCGGAAGCGCACCGCCGCTGGCGCCGCCCGCGCTGCCGGGCCGTCGCCGCCGCCGTCGCTGCTGTTGCCGCTCTGCTGCTCGTCATCAAGCGCCATTTCTTCTAACGAGCGCAGCAGCTCTGAAGAGGCAGCAGAGAAGTTGCCGCCGCCGCCGCCGTCGGCGTGAGCGCTGCCGGGCTGGCTGCTGCGCGCGCTGGGCGCTGCCAGCATGCGGCCTGCCGCGACCTTGAGCAGCGTGCGCCACTTGGGGATCGGCTGCACCTCAATGTAGCAGTACTCGCCGCCCCCGCCGGCGCCACCAGCTGTCGCCGCGCCGCGGCCTGCCGCCGCTGCCTGCTTGCCGAGGGAGGAGTAGGTGGGCAGCCAAGGCCGCATCATGCCGTCGCTGGACAGGTGCCCCAGCCGGCTCAGGGACTCGCCTCTGCAGGCGAAGGCAGGGGCAGGGGTGTGGCGGTTTAATGGCGGTCGGGCGGACAGTCAGGGGTGTATGGAAATGCGCCCAGGTGCAGATGTCAGCATGTGCAGCTGGCAACCCCACATTGGATGCCTCGCCCTTGCCAGCAACTACCTGCAGAGCGCTGGCTGCTGCACGCCGCTGCGTGGGGCCAGCAGCGAGGTGCGGGGGCGCTGCAGCGGGTCTGCAAACTGGCGGGGCGCACGGCTGATGTGGCGCGGCAGCGCAGAGCGCTGCGCCAGCGCAGCGCCGGCGCTGGCAGCGGGCGCGCTGCCGCTGCTGCTGCCACCCTCCAGCTGCTCTAGTGCAGGCTCCAGCTGCTCCCAGCTCTCAGCGGCGGTGGCCACAGGGCGCAGCCACACCAGGCGCACGTGGCCGGTGTTGCTCTCGCTGCCGCTGCTGGCCGCTGGCTCGACAGCGCCGCCGGCATTGCTGCCGCTGCCGCTGCTGCTGACCGCTGCCTCGCCAGCGTCGCTGGCTTCACTGCTGCTGCCGCTGCTTGTGCTGTCGCTGGCGGCGAGCGTTTCCAATGCCACGCATGCCGCTGCACCCAGCTCCTCACGAGAACACAGCACCGCGACATCGAGGCTCACGCCTGCGGCTGCAAAGGCATGCCGCAGCTCCTCTGCCGGGCTGCTGCCGCTGCCTAGCAGGTTCGTGGTAGCGCCCGGGCTGGCCACGAAGGCAGTCACGTGAGTGCTGCCCGCGCCGAACCGCCGGCTCACCAGCTGCAGGGCAGAGGAGGGCGGGGTGGGTCAGACAGAGCCAGTTATGCCTGCAGAAGCGCATCGTAGTGCCCCGCAAGCCGAGAGCTCGGATTCGCAAACCACTCACCCTAAACTCTGCCCCCTCACCAGAGCCAGTTTGAGGGACGACGCCAGATTGCCTTCCCCCGCAGGCCGTGCGCCGTCCAGCGCCTGCTGCAGCGCTCCCGTTTCGGCTGTTGGGTGCAGCAGCACGCCGGCCCGCCCGTCGCTGCCTGCCAGCAAAGCGACGGGCGGCTGCGCCCCGCTGAGGCACACGCGAGAGTGGCAGGCCACCAGCTCACGCTGGAAGTGCCAGCGGGTGGTGCCGCTAAAGTCCTCTGACAGCAGCGCGCAGGCTGAAGCATCCAGGCTGCAAACAGGAGCGGCGGTGGCCGGGGTGAGGTGGTGGCGGCTGCGAGGGCGGCGGCGGAGTGCAACAACGGGCGCGCACAGCCAAGGCGCGGCTTGCGGCGTGTTGATGTCGTCCACAAGAGCAGGTAGAGGGAGCGACAGGGGGCCTACGCACCAATAAAAGCGGGCGCCCGGCTTTTTCGCGCGGGCCGCCATACTGCCGGCGCGGCGCGTCCCTGTGTGCCGACTGTCGAAGAGGTAATGGGCGAGCAGTCGCTTCGGGAGACGCCGAGACGTCTACCAGAGCTACCAGAGACTCAGCCGTCGGCCCGCGTCCAGGCTGGCAAGCTGCTGCGCCCGCGTGATCGAGTGAAGTCGCGGATAGGTACGCAAAACGTGTGGGCGGGAGCGCGGGAGCCGTGGAATGCCTGAGCACCACTAGCGCCCTACGCCATGCGGCCCCTCGGAACGACGCCATCGACATCACCTGTCGACACAGCCAGGGCAGCTTCCGTCCATTGTATTTCCTAACCAAAGCAGAGCAATACAAACTGAGATACCCATATGCAAACGTTCTACCTGTTACCCCGCAGGTTGCTCGCGGCCTGCAGGCATTTTAGGCCGCCCCGTCCACTGCGACGGCGCCCTGCTCAGCGCCGTCCGTTCTACCAGCCTGCAACCCGCTCCGAAACACACTGCCTGCAGCATTATGGGATCCAACACGGCCCTCTTGTCCTCTACACGACTTCAGATGCCCTCCTCCCCCCAGCTTCCTCTTCTACGACCTCAAATACTGCTTGTCCGCCGCTACGCCAGTTGCGCTGTCCAATCTTTGGCATCCCTTCCTGGATTTTTCCACTTGAGAATAGATCAACCGGCGGGCAGCGTGGAAAACATGGGGCGCTGACTGCGGCGTCGCCGTCTCTGCGGCAGCTCACGTGCGAAGCCGAGCGGGTGTCGGGGACGTTGCCCCCGCAGCATCGCTCGGGGTTGTGGCAGGCGACGTGTGTGCTGCCAACGGTCTTGATCGGCGTGAGCGCCCTTTGTGTGTGGTTAGGTCAGAACAGCAGATGGTCACGGAAAGTGACGAGAGTTATAGAAGCAGGACGGCACATGTACATGCTGGGCTTGCGCTGCTGCCGCTGACAGCCGCGGTCCGTCACAGGGAGCCAGCGCACGCGTGCCAACCTTCCATTTGCTCAATTGTGGTGAACCATAGTTCTTGTAGAGCCACCAATGAGAGCGGCCGCGGTGCACAGCGCTCGGTGGCAGGTCGCACCCAGGTGTTGCGTGCTGGGTCGACCCCTGCACCGGTCGACCCCCTGGCCTGCCTGCTGCAGGAGGCGCAGCGGCGCCACTTTGAACTTGTTACCTGGTCCACAGAGTGTCTCTAGAGACGCGAGGCCGCGCCGGAAAAGCTGCTGAGAGCGAGGGGATGGTCGGGTCCGCGCAAGCCAAGCCCCCTGGTCTCGCCCGCTGCAGTAGAGCGTTGTTACACCGCAATTGAAACGCAAGGCAGGCCGGAGAAATGTGCAAAGCAAAGCGAGAATGTGGGACAGAGGGCAGGCTGTCGGGCAAGGAAAGCGTGAGCGGCGGCAGGAGCAGCGCGCATCACAGCGCAGCTGCTGCCCAACTTACCTGCGTTAAATGGCTGCCTGCTGCACCAGAGCTGACAGGAGGGGTCCAGGCTGTTGCAGGGCGAAGCTGGGTTGGCTGGAGACAGGTGGACTGCAGCCCACGGGCAGCGCCGCCGGTGCTTCACGTGCGGCGGCGTTTGCCGCCTGCCGTCACCAGCAGCTCTGCATTCACCGCCGCAGTGAGCGTGACCAGCGGCGCCTCAGAGGAATCCGCGTCAGCAGCAAAGTTGAGCTCGGCTGCAGACTCGGCGGGGGCCGGGCGCAGCACCTCGCCGCCGCCGTAGGTGCCCTTGAGGAGGCCGGTGTTGCACCGCAGGTGGTACTTGCCGGTCTGCTCTGCCACACCCACCACGCGGCACGTCAGCCGCTTGCGCTGAATGGTGCTGGTGCCGACCTTGCCCATGCTGGCAGGCTTCAGCAGCACGGCATCGAGTTGTTGACCATCTGCATCACTGTCAGGACGTGGAACGCCCAGCTGCAGAGTGCAGGGGATGGGTGTGGGTGGGTGGGGTGTGGGTGTGGGTGGGGTGGCGTGGGGGCGGGGGGGGGGGGGGGGGGGGGCAGCGCTGAACCACAGCACAGCACAGCAGCACTGGACAGGAGCGGCAGGAACACGACAGCAGCGTGCAAGCAGCACTGGACAGGAGGGGTAGCAGCACGAGCTGCAATGCACGCAGGCACAACAACACTGGACAGGTGGGGCAGCAGCAGAAGCTGCAGCGTGGAAACAGGAACCACAGCACAGCAGCACTG
Organism: Micractinium conductrix; assembly: GCA_002245815.2. Taxonomy (NCBI): domain Eukaryota; kingdom Viridiplantae; phylum Chlorophyta; class Trebouxiophyceae; order Chlorellales; family Chlorellaceae; genus Micractinium; species Micractinium conductrix. The sequence goes on from LHPF02000023.1 coordinate 46,500, forward strand.
GACAGGAGGGGCAGCAGGGGCAGCAGCACGAGCTTTCTGTACTCACTCGAACAGCGGGCAAGCCATCAGCAGCGCACGAATCTGACGAGGGACGGGTAGGGGATGTGCACACAGCGGTCAGAGAGAGAGAGCTGTGGGCTGGACCTGCAGCACTGCCGCTGCATCAGCCATACCGCTGCCACACACGACCACCTCCGACCACCTCAACGCCACCAGCAGCAACAACAACAGCAGCAGCACACCAGATTCCTCTTCGCACATTGCCCGGCTCCTACCTTGTTCTTGAGCTCGCGGTTCTTACGCTCCACGCAACCGTTGGTTTCAGGATGGCCGGGCATGCTCTTGGCGTGCCGCACGTTGAACAGCTCGCACAGCTCTTTGACCTCCTTGCCGCAGAACTCCAGGCCGTTGTCGGTCTGTAGCTTGGCAGGCACCTGCGTTCGCATGAATTGAAAGTAGAGCTGCAAGGGAACGACAGGGGTGCGTGGGGGTGGGGGTGGGGTGGGGCAGAGTGAAAGAGAGCGCAAGACGAGGCATGAAGCAAGCGAAGCGGCTGGTCGCTGGTCGGCAGCGCTGGCCGGTAGCGATGCCAATTAGCGTTGGCACCAATCAATGACAGCAAGTGCTTGCAGCAAAAACTGGCAGCAAGCGCTGGGAGGAAGCGCTGGCAGCAAGTGTTGGCAGCTCACATGCCGTGCCACGCCAATGGTCGTCTTGGAGGCCAGCGGGTAAAGCCAGCAATAGCGGCTGAAGACGTCGATCACCACCAGCACGTAGCGGTAGCGCTCGTCACGCCCTGCTCCTAGGTCGATCAAATCGGCCTGTGGGTGGGAGCATGCAGGTATAGAAGAGGTGGTTGGGTGTGACAGTGGTGGGCAGCACATCCCTGCAGCTTCATCGCAGCTTCACACCAGCTTCATAGCAGTTTCCAGGCGCTGCAACCCTGCAGCTGAACTGACCGCCAGGTGCATCAGGGTCATGATGGCCACAATGGGGTGCACGACGCGCTTCTCAGCAGGCTTCTTGGCGGCCATGTCGGCACGCACGGGGCACTCGGTGCACCACGCCTTGGCGGTCTCCACGGTGAACCCTTCAGCACCGTGGACCAGGCGCGGCTGGCCGCCTGGTGCAGGCATCAGCTGGGTGGGCACGGCGTGGTGCAGCTGCGCAGCAGCGGGTGGAAAGGGAGCACAGAGGTGTAGAGTGCGGGGAGCGGAGGCAGCCGGTGGCGGCGGCGACAGGCTGTACAAGCGGCTGCCTCGCACAGGCGCAATGCTGCAGTCTGCACCACCACCATTGAGCACGCACGTGGTGGAACAGGCGGGCAGGGGAGTTCCAGCCCTGGCCCTGGATGCCGTGATGCTTGGCGAAGAAGGCGGGCACCTCCTCGGCGGCCACCACCAACACCTTGCGCGACACTGCGATGCCCAGCTCGTCGTTGCGGGACACCGAGCGCAGCAGGACTTCTTTGCCGTCAATTGTCTTTTCCAGATGGAACTGACGCAGCAACCTGTTGCTCAGCTCCTTGGGCTGCAATCGTGGGCAGCGCACAGCGGGGGATGTGTCCGTTAATGATGGGCACGGCATCAACAGTTCTGCCATGCCTGCTGCCCTCCTGCTGCCCTCGTGCTACCCTGCCCCGCTTCATCCAGCAACTCCAGCCCTGCTTACAGATACAGTATGCTCACCTCCACATCCCAACGCGGCAGGACCAGCTCAGCATCCTCCTGGTCCCCTCCCGCGCCCCGCCGCCGCCGCCCGCTGGCGGCAGGTGCCTGCGTTACCGTCAGGCCCTGCTGTGCCCGTTTGCGGCGCATGATATAATCGATTTGAGCAAGCGGAAACACATTGTGCTGGCGGCTGTTGCTCCAGTTGTCTTCCAGCTGCTGCTTGACTGCAGCTGCAGCAGCCATTTTAAACTGGGGGCGGGAGCGGGGCGCGGGAGGGTTCCACAAGGATGTGAGATGACCTTGAAGGATGTGGGAAGAGCGAAAACGTGATCAGGGGCCGCTACAAGCCGGGGGGTCCACGGGTGCAGAGGGCTGACGCAGCACGCAACACATGCGTGGCGACGTCTCGGTAGCGCGTCGAAGCGCCCCACGAGGCTCAGATGTCACAAACAGCACACAGGGGCGCCTGCAAGCTGCTGCAGCGCAGCAAGGAGCAAGCAGCGTGGGAGCAGTTCAGCCCGACGCCTGGTTCTTCACGGAGACCGGCCAGAAGACCTGGTGTGTGGTCGGATCGACATGCGGGTCGGCCAGAATGAGCTGCGGGATGGTCCGCTTCTCTGGGTGGGCGGAGCCGCCGTCGCCGCCGCTCGCCCCCGCCGCCTCCTCGCAGCCTCACTTGCCGCCGCTGCCCCGCCTGCCCTCCCGCCAGGGTGGACGCCATGGAGCTCAGCACGCTGACTCCTGACCTGCCGCAGCTGCTGATGGATATGGGGGTACACTATGACCCCGAGCGGCTGGCGGCAGCGCTCTCCAGCCGGCCCACAGGTGTGTGTGTTGCGGCCAGTCAGCCTGTAGAGATCCTCGCCTCGTGGGGGGCGCCTGGCCATCAAGCAGAAGAGATCCTTGTTGAAGTGGGTGCCCGGTGCTCGGCCCGGGCTGGCCGGCCCCGACCACCCTTTGCCCGCCCCTGCCTGCCTTGCTGTTCTATCCGCAGAGCTGGCGGCGCGCTCGGTGCAGGTGGCGGCGTCCCTGGGCGGATTCATCACGCGGGTGCTGGCCGACCTGGCATCCGGCAGCATCGAGAGCAACGCGCCGCTGCGCGCGCGGCAGCTGCGCACTGTGCTGTCGGGCCTGGGGCCCAGCTTCGTGAAAACGGGGCAGGCGCTGAGCGGTGGGTGTCGTGGGGTGCGCCGGGGTGAGTGTCGTGGGACGCGTGCAGCGCAGCGCAGCGCAGCGCTTGGCGGCGTCTGGCACCGCCTTCCCGGCACGTACCAGCTGTGCCACCCCCTTCCTGCCTGCCCCGCCCGCCCGCCCGCCCGCTGCCGCAGCACGCCCGGACCTCCTGCCCAAGGCCTACTTAGACTCCCTGTCGGAGCTGCAGGACCGCCTGCCCTCCTTCCCCAGCAGCATCGCCTTCGAGGTGGGTGCCGTCGACGCACGCACGCCGCTGTGCGCGCTGCCCCCGCCGTGAGCTGCAAACGGCTGTTGACCAACCGCTGGCTGGGCGTGATACATTCGACCACGTTCCGCTGCCTCCAAGGCTCCCTGGACCTCTGTACCTTCCCCCCTGCTCCCTGCTCAGGTCATGCAAGAGGAGCTGGGCCGCCCTATCGACGAGGTGTACAGCGAAATCACGCCGGAGCCTGTGGCGGCGGCAAGCCTGGGGCAGGCAAGCGGGGCATGCGCACAGGGAGACTCCAGAGCTACCGTTGCGGCGGCGGCGTCGCCGGCGGCGTCGAGGGCTGCTGCGTCAGCGGCGGCGAGGGCCCTTGCGCAACCCGCCGTGTTTGTTGTTGCAGCTCTGCAACACATGGCTGCGACCTGCAAAGCTGTAGGCAATCGCCTCACCGGCCTCACCGCCACTTCTCACCCCTTGTTCTCTCTGCTCTGGTCTGCCACGCAGGTCTACAAGGCCCGCCTGCGCTCGACCGGCGAGCAGGTGGCTGTCAAAGTGCAGCGGCCCGGCATCGGGGAAAACATTGCGATCGACATGGTGCTGCTGCGCCGCCTGGTGGCGGTGATTGACGACAACATACCGCAGGTGCTTGGTTGCTGCTGGTCCTGCTGCTAGTTCGTGTTGTTGCTGCTGCTGCCGCCGCCGGGACTCGTGTAATTCGTTGCTGGCCCTCCTGTGCCGCCGCCTGGTGGCGGTGGTTGGCGATGACGTACCGCAGGTTTGAGGGCTGCTCCTGCTGCATGCTGCATGCTGCTGCTGTTGCCGGGGCTGCCACTGCCTGCCGCCCCCGCTGCTGCTGCTCCTGCCGTCTGCCGCTGCTTCCCCCGCCAGGTGCACGAGGCCCTCGGTCTGACAGTCGACCGCTGCCTACTCCTCCTCCTTCTCCTCCTCCTCCTCCTCCTGCCCCTGCTCCGCCGCAGGTGTCCCAGCCGCTGGTCCCCCTGGTGGACGAGTTTGCTGCGCGCCTGTTTGCGGAGCTGGACTACGTCCAGGAGGGGAAGAGCGCCGAAAAGTTCGCCAAGCTGTACAGGTGCGGGCGGCCGCTCGGCTGGACTCGGTGCCCATGTCTCCTTGATGGATGTGAAGGTTTGGGCCTCAAAGCCATCCATCTCCGTAACCCCGCTGTTATGATTCTTTCTGCCTTCCCGCAGCCACGTGCCGCGCGTGCGCGTGCCCACCATCAAGTGGGAAGCCACCAGCCGGCGGGTCATCACCATGGAGTGGATCGATGGCATCAAACTGACGGACGAGAAAGGTGCGTTGACGCGTGCATGGCGCTTGCTCCCTGGCAACGACCCCGTCCTTTCGCAGCAGCACTGCGTGGCAGCCAGAGACCCCAAGACGGGCATGGAAGGGGGTGCCGAGGTGTCCGCTGGGGCCGCTGGACAGCCAGAGGGAGCGAGAGGTGTTGTTCGCTGCCCGACGTATGACTGCTGCTCACTGCATTTGGCCCCCCGCCCTCGCGTTGCACCCACGCGGTGGTGAGCATGGAACACGACATCTTGCCCCTGCACTGTGGCTGCGGCGCACGATCAACAGCAGCGTTGCGCGTCTCCTCATCACCCTCACTGTTTTACCGTTGATGCAGCCATGACCGCCGCCGGGCTGGACATTGTGGACTTCGTGACGGTCGGCATCGAATGCACGCTGCGCCAGCTGCTGGAGGCTGGCTTCTTCCACGCCGGTGGGTAGCGGGCCTCCGAACAGCGGACCAATCGATCAGTAAACCAGTCAGTAACAAGTTGAATCGACCAAACTTGCTTGCCGGCATGCACACGCGCCCCACTGCGCGCTGGCGCCTGTCACCGCACTTTGCCCGTGTGCTTGCACTCCACTCTGTCTGGGAGCGTCAATGCGCCGTCACGCAAGTGACGTCCCCCCCCCCCCCCATCCCCCCCCCCCCACACACACACACGCACGCACGCACGCACGCACGCACGCACGCACGCACGCACGCACGCACGCACGCACGCACGCACCCTCTGCACCCCATCCATTGCAGACCCGCACCCAGGGAACCTGCTGGCAACCACAGCAGGAGATCTGGTGTACCTCGATTTTGGCATGATGAGCTGCGCACCAGAGTCTGGTACGCGGGCCACGCCACACCACGCCGACATGCACGCCGCAGGCCGCAGAGGAGGCAGCCGTGCATGGCTCCGCCTGTGCAGCCGCGCCTACCTCGGCCTGTGCAACCACCGGTGCATGCGGGGCACGCGTGCAGTGCGCGCCCTCTCGCGCTGTCACTTACCGCCAGTCTCCGGCCGCCAACCCCTGCCGCAGCCCGCTACGCCATCATCGCGCATGTGGTGCATCTCGTGAACCGCGACTACTATGCCAGTGAGTTTATCTCAGCGCTCCCTGCTCCCTCCTCCCTGCTGCCGCCGTCGCGAGCTGCCGCTGCCCTTGCCGCTCCTGCCCCCACCACCGGCACAACCGCCGCCAACCGCAGCTGTGGCGACACTTGTCTGCTGACCTCAGCACGCCCCTCCCCCCCTTCCCCGTGCATTAACTGCAGTGCGCTTGGATCACACACCCTTTTGACACCGCGCTCCCTCGTGTCTTCCTCCGCCTTCCTGCGTTTGCAGTGTGCTTGGACTACTGCACCCTCGTCGTCACTGCACACCCTTTGCTCCCTATTTACCCGCGTTTTCGTCCTCTGCCCTCTAATGTTGCAGTGTGCTTGGACTACTACACCCTCGACTTCATGGACCCCTCGGTGGACACCACCCCCATAGCCCCCGCGCTGGCTGCTTTCTTCGACGACGTCCTGTCGGACAGCGTCAGCCAGCTCAACTTCAGGTGCAGCCCCACCCTTTGGAGGGCTCGGGTAGTGAGGGCAGAGCGCAGCCGAGCCGTGCCTGCAAGGTAGCTGCCGGCAACTGGCTGCCGGCAGCTGACGGCCAGCTTGCTGCCCGTGTCCTGCGGACCAACCCCCGCCTGCGTGGCTGCCCGCCTCCCTGCCTGCAGGGCGATTGTGGATGGGCTGGGCGGCGTGCTGTTCCAGTACCCCTTCAGGTGCACTGCGCTGCCCTGCATTGCTTGCCGCTGCGCTGCTCTACAATGCGCGCGGTGCCGCTGCGGTGCACGCATGCCGAAGGTCCTCACGCCGGCGGTCTGCCTCCTCCTTCCTTCACGCGTGCTCGAACAATCGCACTCATTGCATTCCCCAGCATCACGCTCCAGCAGGGAGGGCGCCGCTCAACATTGCATTTTTTCTCCAGCCGCCATGCATTCATACCTGCATCAACTCAATTCAATGGTTCATGCATGCATACATGCATGCATGCAGTCGACCATCGCTTAATTATGCCTCCCGATGCCTGCCCACTCTGCCAGGTGCCTGCCTACTATGCCCTCATCCTGAGATCCCTCACGGTGCTCGAGGGGCTGGCCCTCACCGCCAACCCAAACTACAAGGTGGGCGCCGGGCAGCGGGCCCGGCAGCTGGCAGGGCAGCAAGGCTGGGCTGGGGTGTGCGCACGACAGGGAAGCGGTGGGCTCCTGCTGCCTCGCAGTGCACCCGCCGGGCGGCGCACGCCGGCACCGCTGCGCCGCCTCGCCCCGCTGTGCCCCAGCACGTGAGGCTGCTTCATCGACCCCCCTTGGCCCCTTGGTGCTCTGCAGCTGATTGCCGCGGCATATCCCTACATGGCTCGTCGCCTTCTCACCGACCCTGCGCCGGAGCTGCGGTGCGCATTGCGGGGGGGGGGGGGGGGGGGGGGGGGGGGGGGGGCGGTAGGGGGATGGTAGTGCTGCCGGCCGGAGCTGCGGTGCGTGTGCGCTGCTCGTCGGGGGGATGCGGCGGTGACGCAGGCAGCCGCGGTGCGTGGCGTGCAGCTGCACGCGTGAACCCTGCCCGTGCTTGGAGATGCATGCGCAGCCCACCCCTGCGCGCGCGCCCCGACCCCGACCCCGCCATGCGCAGCGCTTCTTTCGAGGACTTGATCCTGGTAAACAGCCGCATGCGGTGGAGCCGGCTGGAGAACCTGTTTGAGGAGGGCAGCAAGAGCCAGGACTACGACCCGGCGCAGGTGTGGGGGCGGCGCGACGCGACGTGATTGAATCAGTCTGTCTATCGCACGTACCTAGGGAGAGGGCAGCAAGAGCGAGGATCACAACCCGGCGCAGGTGGTGCGAGGGGCATGACGCGCCACGGATGGGCGGCTGCGACAGCAGCGGGCATTTTGGGCAAAGTGCACCGCCGCTGCATCCCAGGTCTCTTGCCTAGCCGCCTGGCACCGCCTCCCTCTGCTCCAACCCCCCCTGCACCCCCACCCCTCCCCTGCATGCAGCTCTGGCTGCTGGCTGAGTGGGTGTGCAGCGAGGGCGGCCGCCCGGTGCGCAAGCCGCTGGCCGGCGAGCTGGTGCGGCTGGTGGACGCCACGATCAGCGAGGCCGTGCGGCAGCAGCTGCACGAGCGCACAGGGGACGCGGCGCTGGCGGCGCGGCTGGTGCCGCGGCAGCCGGAGGAAAGCATGGCCGCCGATCGCGCGCGCCTGCTGTGGGCGGTGCTGACCAGCCGCGCGGGGCAGGCGGTGCCCATGCCGCAGCTGTCTCCGGGGCTGTTTGGCCTGCCAGGTGAGCCGGAACTGATTGATTGATGCCAGGAGGAGGCGCGGCTCCCATACAAGGGCATGCAGGCAACGCCCAGCGCGTGTCTGCCGCGCCTGCCAGCCTGGCGCCGCCTGCGCGCCCCGGGCCCCGCCTACGCTCACCTACCCCAACCAACCGCTTCCCTCCTTCCTGCTGCAGGCCCCTGGGAGGTGCAGCAATACCTTCAGAAGCTGCAGGCGGCGCTCAGCGGCTCTGCGCCGCGGCTGCAGGCGGTCTTTGAGAAGCCAGGTGTGTGTGGTGTGTGTTTGTGTGTGTGTGGGGGGGGGGGGGGGGGGGGGGGGTCTTGCGGCCAGCCGAAAGCGCTGGAAGCGCTGCTTCCTACGCGCAGGCGTTAGGCTGCATCACGAGGGCTCACAATTGAGACACGCCTGCATGTGGTGCGGCAGCCGTGTCCGCCCTGACTCTTCCTGCGCCCGTGCCACGCTCCTATGCCCGCCCTGCCCGCTGCCTGCAGGCGCGCAAGAACTGCTGGCGGATGTGCAGTGGGGCCTGCTGCAGCGCTTTGCCGCGCGCGGCATCAAGTTTGTGTCCGGCCTGTCAGACGGCGGCAGCGGCACCAGCAGCAGCGCCGCCGCGCTGCAGCCGCAGAAGCCTTGATGCCGGCGCAGCATGACGCGCCGTGCACCGCCCCTGCCAGGCGCCTGCCGTGAAGTTCTGGGAAAGCGCCCACCATTTTTTCCCTCCCCACCCCTCCGCCATCACTTGTTCATTATGCTTTCCTCCCCCCTCGGATCCATCTCATAACAGCAGCAAGCAGCGCCCCTTTGCCCCACCTCCTGGTACCATCTCCCCCTCCGGACGATCTGACGCTCACTTCACTCCTTACACTCCAACTCTGTGCACAGCCCACATACCACTGCAAATCCGGTGCGCTATCTCTGCACAGCAGCAGCGCCTACGCCAGCAGAGCTGCGCTGGCAGGGCTACGCCACCAGCGCGGCCAGCCAGGCGCTGGCAGCCCAGGACAGGCATGTGCAGAAGTACAAGTGGAGTAGCCCCTCCAGCGGCCGTGGGATGCTCTCTTGCCAATCTTCTGCCGCAGCCTCTGCTGCATCGTCTTCCAACCATGCCGCCTCCTCGTCCTCGTCCTCGTCCGAGCCGCCGTCTGCCCACCATAGGCGGCGCTGCCGCGGCTCCTGCACTGCCGCCTGCTGCCTGGCGCCGCCGCCGCCGCCGCCCTGCTGCTGCCGCTGCCGCTGCTGCTGGTGGCTGCTGCTGCTGGGTGGCAAGTCGACAGGCGACCACATCCACCAGTTGTGCGCCTGCTCCGCCGCTTGTGCCGCCCGCTGCTGCTGCTCCTCCCAGCATTTTTGCAGCCGCCGCCGCCGCTGCTCAAACGCTCGAACCGCAAGCAGCGGCAGCGCCACCATGCAGAGCACCACTGTGAAGGCATGCACGGCAATGCAGTCCTCCATGTGGGCACTGGAGGCAGAGCGATCTGCCGTAGTGTCCAGCAGCACGAAAGGCGCACCACTGCAGGCGATGGGGAGGAGGGAGAGAGGCGTCCTAGCGGGTGGTCATCAGGCAGGCAGGTGCAACGTGGTGAGTCCCAGCTCCACACAAGCGGCGCGCCACTTGCAGGCCGCGCCAGCCAGCGCATGCGGCATGCATGCACAGCCATGCCTCGAGTGCCACACCGTGCGGGCTGGGGCAGCCAGCACGTGCAGTGCGTACACAACCATACGCCTCTTCTCCCCCGCTCACAAGATCAGCGCCAGGCGGCGGCGCAGCTCATGCATCAGCGCCGGCGTGCCGCGGGTGTCCAGCGCAAGCACGCACAGGCGTCGGCCGTTGATTATCTGCATGGCAGAGGATATCAGCACATCAATCTGCCCAGCAGTCACGTGAAGAGGGTGGGGGCGGGGGAAGCCAGCAGAGGTCGGCAGTGGGAGAGAGCGCTTGTGGGGGCATGCGGGGCCATGCAGGCTACTCTGCCACGCGCCGACGGACAGACAGCGCGTCGTGTTGCATCGAGAGGCAGCGTGACACTGACCTGTCTATCATGCCTCTATCCCCCAAGCACCCTCTGAACTCACAGGGTAAGCTGCCAGCAGGGGCTGCACGACCATGCCCCAGGCCAGAGACAGGCGGCCTTTCACCTGTGGAATAGAAAATGAACACAGAGCTGCGTGTCAACAATCGCATGCGCCAAGGAGCTTAGACGCAGCAGGCATGGCAGCGATGGGTGCAGGACCAGCAGCTGCGGCGGCAGCAGCAGCAGCACAAGCAGAAGCAGTGGCACCACATATGGTGCTCAGGATGACAGCAGCAGCTGCAGAGGCAGCCGCAGGAGTAGCGGCACGCGTAGCAGGCACAGCAGGCACAGCAGCAGCGGCGGCGGCAGCGGCAGCTGGCCTCACAGCGTAAAGCCTTGCAGCGTAGAGCAGCAGCATGATGGCTGGGCTGTGGGCGGCCATCGAGCCCAGCAGGCGCAGCGTGGAGCCGCCATGACGCTCCACGTGACTTCCGATGCTGCTGCGCAGTGCTGCGAACAGAGCGTTGCAAACGAGAGGAGGGGGGGGAGGGGGACGGTGGGTGGCCCCCCCCCCCCCCCACACCCACCTGCTCCTGCGTCGCATCCGGCGCCTGCGCGTTCATCTGCTCTAACAATTGCAGCACTCAAGGAGCCAGGCGGGCACGCAGTGGTGTGGCAGGCGTGCATGGCTGTGTGCCGTCCGGCAGCCTCGCAAGCGACAGCCAGGCTTGGGGTGGCTGCATGGAGAACAACAACCATGTGCATCATCACCACTCAACACGCACCCTCCTCTACAGCGGCCACACTGTACACCAGCGCTCCCAGCGTGGCCAGCGGCTCACGCCAGCGCACGTACAGCGTGCGTCGGCACGCTCCCAGCCATGCCAGCGTGACCATGACAGCGGCAACGGCGGTGCCTAAGGCCAGCTGGCGACAGTCCCTGTTGCGACCCCACGACACCTGGCGGCGCGGGGAGGGGGCGGGTGCAGGAGTAGGAAACACGACCACAGTAGCATGCACGCTGGCTTGGCGCCCGTCATGTGCTGGCAGCCCGTGCGGGCGTGGCGGCACGCTGCCCCCGCCTGGCGACCCCCCCTCAGCACAGTCATGTAGGTGACGCCAGAGAGGCACGCCCAGGCGTAGAAACAGACATCCGAAGGGGCGCTGGCGGCGTTGGCAGCCCTGCAGCACGTCGCGGGTGGCAAAGCATGAGTAAGGGCGGGGGCGCTGACCATGTTTGGCCACTGCGCAACACGACCCATGGCGGCACTGCCCGGCAAATCGAGAGTTGTGCAAAGGCAGGAGGGGACAGGGGAGGAGGGAGCTGTGGAGCCTGCAGTTGGGGGGAACAAAAGGGGTGCGCTGCTCCCATTGTCAGCCTCGCATGGAGGGCGGCAAGGGATGTGAGCAATCCGCCGGGTTGTGCAAGGAAGGGGGCAGACTCTGAGGTGCGGCGGCAGCGAGGCGACGCTAGCGGCGGTGGGGATGTACGTCCCCGCAGGTCGGTCGCAGCGCTAACGGCACGCTTTAAATGCTTCCATCATGCCAGGTGACCACACGTCCGACTGGGGTCGCGCATCCAGCGCCTCAGCGCTTTCAGAACGTGCATACCCACGGGAGTCCGCCCGGCGGCCCGCTGCGCTCCAGGCGAGTTCTAAGAAGCAGGCGGGACCAGCAGGACGGCAGCGGGACAAATACCGTAGGCTTGCGCCGTGGCCTTGTAATGGGCGGCGTCAAGCGGGATCCCGGCCCGGGAGACGAAGCGATGCTGTGCTCTGCGAGGGCAGAAGGGAGACACAATGCGCCTCACAGACTCTGCACAGAGCCTTCTATACGTGCTCAAGGGTGGTGGTCTTTGTGATCGCAGGCGTCAGGGCAGATTGCGGTGCTGTCAGCGGCTGTTGCTCGTGCCGCCCACAGCTCACCGGTACGGCCGCCGCCTGCGCAGCTGTCATTTCAGCTGGACCAACACCAGACCTGTTATTGCATCTCATACCCTGGAAGCAATGCCCCGCTGACTCCGCCGCCGCCGCTGCATGCGCCCCCGCATTCTCTGTTCTTGGCGTGCCTGGTGGCAACGGCTGCACTCCCTCGTCCAAGGCTGAGCGGGCAGCTGCGCAGCCCTGCAGTGCCCTAGTCTCTGCAGGCTTGGCGGCGCACGACGGAGCGCCGGAAGGCAGCCCGAGCGCTAAATCAGCCTCCTCTCGCGCGGCTGGAGCCAGCAGATCGGCCAGGCAGCGTTGGAGGGGAGCCACTGCGGCCGGCTTCTCGCCAGCGAGCGGCATGGCGGCGTGGGCGGCGCGAGCGGTGGCGGCGGCGGCGCACGCCGCCGACACCTGCGCCAATGCCACCTACGAGCAGAGGATAGACGACCCTTCGACCTTCAACTTCTGCAGGCATGACACGCAAAGCACGGGGGAGGCTGGGAGGGACCCTGGCCGTCTGCGGGCAGGCGGACGTCGGCGGCGGATGTGGGGAGGCGGCCGGTGAAGCCGCTTGGCAGCCACCCCCGCTCTCCTGCCTCTGCCTCTCCGTCTCCCTCTTGCCTTGCCTCCGCCAACCCTGCCAACGCACGCCGTGTGCCGTCCCCGAAGGCCTGCCGCGTGCGGCCCCCTCCCCGCCCACCCGGTTGTGCGTGTGCCTGTTCCCCTCCCCTTGCACAGCGTCCCTGGGGGCGGCGCCGACGCCTTCCTGTTTGCGGCCCTGGCCGTGCTGGTGGCCTGCTGCCTGCACTTCTCCTCCCTGTCGGCGGTATTTGTGCTGGTGGCGGGGGCCCTGGCAGAGGGCTTCGTGTTCCCTTTCAACCTGGGGCGGTGAGTGGAGTTGGGGGCCCACCAATCTCTTGGGGGCCACAAGTCTCCCTCGAGGGAAGACTCGGCGGACAGGGGCGCGTGCTGGTGTGGTGGGCGGGGGGTAGGGGGAGCGGACGCGGCAGGCGCTGCGCATCGCTTCCATGTTGCACGCGTGGAAGGCTATGTGAGGTGGAGACCCCGGAAGGAAGCAATCAAGCTGTGCCGCCGGTGTGCCAGTCGCCCCCCCCCCCCGCCCGCGGACCCCCGCCCCCGTGCTCCGCAGCCTGGGCAACGCGTTCACCCTCTGGCTGGGCATAGATCCTCCCGAGATCTTCTTCTACGCCTTCCTCCCGCCGCTGCTGCTGGACTCGGCGCTTTCAATCGACTTTTTCCTGTTCCGAAAGGCGCGCGAGGGGGGGCTGCCACACATTGAACCCGCCAACCGACTGCCCGCTGCACGCGTGGCCCGCCTTCCCCGGCTGGGCTGCCTGCACGTGCAGCCAACGCCGTGCCAGGAGCATGTGTACGTGACTCATCATGCCCCCCCCCCCCCTCCCCCCCCCCCCCCCCACACACACCACACCCACCCACCCACCCACCCACCCACCCACCCACCACCACCGACCACCACCGCAGGTGATGCTCCAAGTGTTTTGCTTCGCCTTCCTCGTCGTCCTCCTCTCCACCTTGCTCACCACCCCGCTGCTGCTGCACGACCTGGGGCTGGCCGCGCACGGCTGGCGGTGGCAGCACGGCGCGCTGTTCAGGTGAGCGCTGCGGGCACGCCTGCAGCACGGCGCATCGCCGAGGTGCGCCCCGGCGCGCCTGAAGCCTGCAGGCTTGATGTCGCGCCGCGGCGCTGCCCCCTCGCACTGACTGACTGACTGACCCTGCACCCTGACCCGTTTAAGCACCCGTCCTCTGCGGGTCCTCTTCAAAGTGAACGCTGCCTCCCCCTCCCGCTGCCCGGCCCCGCCCACAGCGCCATGCTCGCCTCCACCGCTGTGCTGCGCCGCGCCGGCGGCCCCGAGGCGCTGGTCACCCTTATGGAGGGAGAGAGCCTTCTGAACGATGCGTCAGGTCAGGCCTGGCATATTTTTTTTTATTTTTTTGTTCTGCGTTTAATTTGAACAGATTGATGCTTCTGTTTGGCCAAGCAAGGCAGCGAGGGCACGCTGCCAGCGACCTACTGCACAGCCTTCCCTTCTCACCTAGGCGCCCAGGCCCGACGCCGACTCTTGCCCGCCAATGCCCCTGCGCCGACATCCCCTTCACCCGCCCTCCTGTCCGAGCACTTCCACCTGCATTACCTCCCCCCCCCCCTCCTCCTTCACTCGCGCTCCTCTCCCAGGCATCGTGCTGTTTGAGCAGTTCCACCGGCTGGTGCAGCAGCTGCCGAGCGCGGCGGCCGCCGCCAACGGCGCGCCCGTGCCGTCGCCGCTGTCGGTGCTGCCCATGCTGACGTGGCACATCGCGGTGCTGGCGGCAGGTGCGCTCCACTGTGTGCGCTGTGGGCAGCAGGAGACCTTGTGGGGCTGGCGGCACTGGGCACAGATTATACTATCTCTAGAGAGAGTAGCAGGTATTTGGGTGAGGAGCCGCAGCCCATCATGCTTGCCTTCAGCAATGCATGCTGGGTGCTGTCAGCCTGACCACACTTGAGCGATTACATCACGTGCACGCCGTCGCGCAGGCGGCGTGGCGGTCGGGCTGGCGGCCGGGTGGGCCACCACGCGCCTGCTGCGCCTGCTGCGATGGTACGGGGCATCTGCCGCGCAGGTCAGGAGGGGGGCAGGGGGGGGGGGCTGTGGGGCAGGTGCCTGCGTGGGCTGGCAGCCCCGGGTGGCAGCCATCTCCTTCCGGACGGCGCTCTTTGCCCACCTCGGTTGTCTCTGGTGTCTCCAAACCGCGCGTGTGTCCTCCCGCCTGCTCCGCCTGCCGCAGCAAGTGGCGCTCATTCTGGCTGGGGCCTACCTCTCTTTCTACCTGGCAAACGCCCCCCTGGCAGTGTCGGGTGCGCGCCGGGACATTCAGAGGCACGGTGTTGCGCAGGCAGCGCTGCTCACAGGCCGCCAGGGTGCTAGACTCTAGCTCGGAGCAGAGGGCTTGAGGGCTTGCCTGCAGGTCCTGCAAGTGCTCCTGGAGCATTCGCCAGGCAAGCACCTGCGCCACCGGCCCTGACGCAGTGTCCCTGTACCCTCGCCCCTGTGCGCCTCCCCCTTGCAGGCGTGACTTCTGTGGTGGTGTACGGCTTGTATGGCAACTCGGTGGCGCATTTCGAGCTGGAAGCTTCCCGCCACATGCGAGAGCTGGGTGCGCAGGGCCGCTGTCGCGGGCCCGTGCGTGCTTTGGCAGCTGCGCGGCGGCGCGGCGCTGCAGCCACCCAACCGCCGCCCGCCCTGCCTGCCTTTTGACCCTCCATGGCATCCATTCATTCACTCCTCTTAGAGGCGGTGCAAAACACGGTGGCGTTCGCTCTGAACGGCATCGTGTTCTACTTTGCTGGCGCCTCCTCCGTCAATTTCGCCATTCGGTGGGAGCGGCCGCTGCGGCGGCCAGCGCGCCGGCCGCGCGGGGCGTTTGTGTTCGGTTCAGTGCCTATTGGCGGCGGCGGCGGCGAGCGTCGACACCCCACGGACACGCGCCACCCTTGAAGGTCCTCGAAGGGCAGGGTCCGACAGACACCCACCCCTGCTTTCCCTGCGTCCCCCTCGCCCTCCCATGCAGCGCTGTGGAGGGTCTGGCGGATTACGGGCGAGCGTTTGCGATGTTCCCCCCCATCTACATCCTCCTGTTTGCCATCAGGCAAGCTCCCGCTCTGGCTCTGACTCGTGGGGGGCTGTGCTTGTCCGAGGGCCCCGCCAGGCCAGCGCTGGGGAGCCAGGCTGGCAGCGGAGGATATGGCGGGGCGTTGTCTGGGGGGGGTTGCGGGCGGCGCCTGCGCGCCAGCGGTGCTCTGCATGTTCACGTGTCGTGGCTTGCGCATGCCCCTTCAACCGCAGGGGCCTCTGCATCGCGCTGTTCAACCCGCTGTTCTCTTTGGTGGGGCGCCAGTCGCTTTCGCCGCGCGCCGTGATGTTTGCCACGTGGGGCGGCCTCAGGCACGCACGAGGAAGACCTGCAGGGGTGCTGCACAGCAGGCTGCTCAGCAGGCTGCTGCCGTCGCCGGAGGCATTTACGATGCGGGCAGCCACCGTTGGTGGTGCAGGCTTGTGGGCTGCAAACCTTCCTTCTCTGCAAGCTGCGTCATCACTCCCTCGCTTCACAACATGCATGCATGCAGGGGCGCCATTTCTCTGATCATGGCGCAAGTGATCGTCACGGACGAGAGCTTTGCTGCGCAGGGAGGCCTGGTGGCGGCGCAGGCAAGAGGTAGAGAGAGCCACCGTGCTTGGGGGGAGGCCCTCCGGGACGTGCATCGCGGCGCCGTGTGTTGCGGCGTCCTCTGGTGTGCGCTGCTGCTCCCACTGGCAGCGCACTCGTGCTGCGCAACCCCCCGCGCTCCCTCCCCACCTCCCTGCCCGCCCTCCAGATGGGCCTGTGGACGGGCCTGTTTGTGCTGAGTACGCTGCTCGTGAACGCGCCCACCATCCCAGCGCTGCTGCGCTTTACGAGGCTCAACCAGGCAAGCTGCGGGGTGGGGTGGCACGGGGTGGCGCGTGGGGTGGCGCTGCGCAGGGCAGCCGGCCCGGTCGCACGCTGCATGCGAGCGTCTGCACAGTACTGCACAGTACTGCACAGTACTGCACTTCAGCAGGTGGTCCCCTCGCCATTTGTTCACACGACGGAACAGCTGCCACCAAGCCACTGACCCAAACTGGCAGGTCTCCCTCGTCAAGCTGCGCATCCGAGAGAAGGCAAAGCGGGCGCTGCTGCGCTACACAGCCACAGCCATCCAGGTGAGCGTGCGTGCCGGGCCACATGCCCGGCCAGGCTCGACCGCTCGCACCCGCTCCCTGCCCCACGCCTGCCTGCCTGTCGCCTGCCCCATGGCCCCCACCTAGACGGTGGAGCGTCGGCGCTGTGCGCAACATTAAGTGCCACATACCGCTGACCCTGCAGCTGCCTCTTCCGCGGTCGTGCTCTGCTGCTGCCCTGCCCCCCTGCCCCACCTGTCGACACAGGACCTCAAGGCGGATGAGGACGAAATGCTGCGGGGGGTGGACTGGGCAGCAGTGGCCCGCTACGTCGACCTCTCGGAGGAGCTGCATCTCTTTGACAGCAGCACCAGCGCAGCTGGCAGCGCCGGCGCCGGCGCCGGCGCCCAGGCCGGCGGAGGCAGCGGCGGCGGCGGGCCGGCAACAGCACCCTCAGGACCAGCGGCGCTGGTGGGACGCACGTCGTCTGGGCGAGCGGCGTCGGGGCCTGCCTCTACAGCGTCTCTCGGCAGTTTCCAAAGCAGCGAGCAGATGCAGCGGGAGAATGGGCTGTTTGGGTCGGCGGGGTGGGCCGAGCCCAGCTCGACGTGCGTCGGCACGCCCAGCAGCCGGCGTGCAGCGGCGCTGGCCGGCCTGAGGTGCGTGCGCAGCAGCTGCTGCTGTTGTCGGTTGGCTCGCATGCCGCCCAGCCGCTTGACGCCTGCTTGCCTGCCTGCCCTTGGCAAGCCTTGTTGTGCTGTGTCCTCCATGAAACAAATCTCACTCATGCCCCCCCGCCGCCGCCCCCCACCCACCCGCCACCCCCCACACACCACCAACCACCACCACCACCACCACCACCCCACCACCACCACCACCCCACACCACACCACCACCACCCACACACACACCCACACACACACCCCCACACACCCCACCACCACCACCCACCCACCCCAACCTTGCAGCAAGCTGCCTGGCAGCCCCTCGTCACTCAACAGCAGCCGGCGCCTGCTGGGCGCCAGCTACGCGCGCCTCACGCACAAGTGGGAGCCGCGGCTGGCCAGCGCAGGAGAGGAGGAAGGAGAGAGGGTGGCAGGCGGCGAGGGCGAGGGCGAGGGCGAGGGCGAGGGCGGGGCAGCGCTGGCGGCAGCGGCAGCGCCTCGGATTTGGAAGCGCCTCTGCTGCCTGCAGCGCACATGGTGGATGCCGCCGAAAGCAGCCGCTTGGGCGGCCGCGTTGGCTCTGCTGCCAGCAGCAGCACAGGAGGGAGCTTGGGCGGCGGTGGCGGGCTGCCCGACGTGCGGCGCGGCGCCAGCGGCGCCGGCAGCGGCAGCGGCGCCAGCCGCCTTTCCAAGTATGGCAGCGGGGAGTTTGCTCATGAAGCACCGTTCTGGTCGGGGCGTGGCGGCGCTCCAGCTAGCCCCATGCAGGCGCGCTGACACAGGCCGGGGGGTTGCTGCGCGGGAAAGTGCCGGGGTTGCAAGAGGCGTGCTGCATGGTTACATCTGAACAAGTGGTCACTGCTGCCATCCAACCTGGCACCTCACAACCTTACCCCCTGCCGCTGTCCGTCCTCATTGGCAGGGTGGCGGCCTGGGCCTGGCTGGCGCCAAGTCGGCGCCGCTGCTGCACAGCATCGTGGAAGTAATGAGCAGCTCAGAGGTGGGTGCTGCACTCCGCACGTGGGGGGGACGACCTCCAAATACAACCGTGGTTGGTTGCAGGAGACCGACTGGCTGATCGATTGCATAATTGCATGCTGTGTTATCAATCCATGCGACTACTCAATGGTTTGTTGTGGCAGGAGGAGGGCGCCAGCAGTGACGAGGAGCCAGGCTCGAGCGCCTCTGAAAGCGGCGGCAGAACCCGCCAGCAGGCACCACCTCAACAGCAGTTCCACCTGCTGCCGGCAGAGGACAGCGTGCTGGCGGCGGGCGGTGCACGCACAGCGCAGCATGTGCAGCAGGCACAGCAGCAGGCCCAGCAGCCGCAGCGTGCGCAGCAGGCCCTCGAGCCGCTCCACTTCGACACGAAGCTGCCTAGCTTCCCCTCAGATGCCGCGTTTGCACTTGGCGGCAGCGGCGCAGCAGAGCCTGGCCCCTTGCCGGGTTGTCTGGCGGCAGGCACTCCTCGCTCGGCCTTAGCTTCCCAAACCGGCGGCAGGAGCGGAGGGGGCGTCCGTTGGGCGGACGCAGCCGCGGCCGCCGCGGCACGCCAGCGCGGCGGAACGGCAACAGGTGGCGCCGGGGCAGAAGCGCCGCCTGCTGCGGCGGCTGCAGCAGGGGCAGCAGGCGTTGGCGCTCAGCCCCTGGCGCCGGCGCTGCCGCGGCTGCGCCTCGGCCGCGTGTCCACTCCGCTGGGGGGCACTCGCGACGCTTCAGGGTCTCTGCCTGCATCTCTGCGCCCTGGGCGAGCAGCGGCGCTGTCCGCCGACGCCGCTTCTGCACCAACCTCCCCTCGCGGCGTGATGCACGGCCTGGTGCGCACCAGCCTGCTGCCGGCTGCAGCAGACAGGCAGGCGGTGCAGCAGGTCAGCGAGCTCATGGACGGTGAGGGCGACGGCGGCGGCGGCGGGAGCGCAGCAGCAGGCGCAGCAGGGAGCGGCCCCAGCGCAGCTTTCTCTTCGTGGTCCACCCAGCCGCCCAGCCCGGCCATGACTCCCCGCACGGCGGCCCAGATCACGCCGCGCACAGCAGCCCAGCTGGCAGCCAGCGGGCTCAGCGCCGCCGCCGTCGCCCCCTCTGAGCCGTCGAGCCCAGCGTTCACGCCGCGCACAGCGGGGCTGCTGGCGTCCCTGGGTGGCGGCCCCCGGCCGCTGCGCCACACGGCCAGTGGCAGCACCAGCAGCAGCGGCGGCGGCAGCCGACTGGGCGGCGGGGCAGGCAGGCCAGCGACCGCCAGGTGCGTTGGCGGCGGGTTTGGCGGCGGCTTGGCTGCTGGCAGCAGGCCTGCGCATGCAGGGCTGGCGGTGCTGTTCAAGCCACCCAGCCCCGGCAAGATCAGCCCCCTGCCCAGCGCGGGCGCCTCCCCAGAACCATCAGAGCTGCCGGCAGTCGCAGAGGGCCCGAGCGAGCCCCCAGACGAACCGACAGCAGCAGAAGCCCTTGGCTTCGGCAGAGGCCTGCAGGAGGAGGCGGCAGCGGCTGCGGCGCAGTGCGTGGACGCCGCGGCGGCGGCAGCGGTACCAGGGTCACAGCGGGCTCGTCAGCAGGCACAGCGTGCGCCCGCCGCGGCAGCGCTGGAGCAGGCCGTGCCGTTGGCGCCGCTCGACAGCTTCCCCTCTCCTTCCGGGAGGCTGGGCGAGCTGGTATCGGCTGAGGAGGCAGCAGAGCTCGGGCCCTTCACCGCAGCAGGCACAGCAGGCGTAGCGCACGAGGCGGGCGCGACGGAGGAGGCAGGGCCGGCGGCCGCCGCCCAGCCACAGGGGGCGGTGAGCTCGCCGGGCAGGAGCCGCTCGCTGGCGCTGCCGCCGCTGGTACACGAGCTGCTGTCTCCACTGGACCTGCCACCCACCGTCGAGGCTGAGGAGGGCTCGACGCACGGCAGCGCCGCAGCGCCGGCGACGGCGCTGCCGCCGGCAGCGATGGCGGCGGCGCTGACGGGTGCCGGCATAAAGCCGTGGCAGGCGGGTGCCCTGCTGCTGCGGCGCAGCATGAGCTCGCCTCTGACGGGCATAGCAGGGCAGCTTGAAGCGGCAGAGCACCAGGCAGCCGCGGGGCAGGGGGCAGGCAAGGGGTGCGCCGGCGGCGGCGCAGCAGGCGCTGGGCAGGCGGCGCCGGGCATGCCAGGCGTCGGCGTCGGCGGCCCTGGCGGCGGGCAGATGAGTGACGAGGTCTTGGCGGAGGTCCGTCTGCGGCTGGTGGCAGGTGGGTATGGTGATTGAAGAGCAGGAGGGAGCGGGGTGGCAGGGCTTACTGGGAGCAGGGAGCGCAGCGTGTGGATTGGGGTGCGCGCGTGAATGCATGGTGTGCCGCCCAGTCCTGAGCTGTGCTGCGCCTGACCGCCGCGGCTGGTCCATTCTGCTCTCCCCCAACCCTCTCCCCCACTGCCCGCTCCTTGTAAGGCTGCAGCAACGCCTCCACTCCACTCCAAGTGCGGCGCGGGCCTGCCCAGCGCTGCTCCTCCCTCCTCCCTCTGCTTCCCTGTGACGAGCACGCGCCGGTGCTGCTCCTCCGTCCCCGCCCCTGCCTCTGCCCAGGCCTCAAGCGTTACTTCCACTCCAAGCGCGGCGCGGGCCTGCTCAGCTCGCAGGGGCTTCGCATCCTGGACTTTGCCTGCGACAGGGCCATGGACTGCCCGCACCGCCCCCTGGTGAGCCGCGCCGTGCGCCTCTCAGAGGGGGGGGAGCAGGAGGGGGGAGGGGCTGCACAAGGAAGTGCAGAGCGCCCGTCGCGCCTCCTCGGCTGTGTGCTGCCAGCGCAGGCCCGCCTCTCCCCAGGCTTGGTCCCTGTCCTCCCACCCCCATCTGCGCGCCAGGATATCTGGTCCGTGGCGGAGCGAGAGGCGGTGGGCAAGTACCTAGTCAAGTGAGAGGAGGCTGGGAATCCCTTCTGCTTTGAGGCAGTAACCCACTCGCTCGCTCATCCGCTGTGCAGTAGAGGCACCTGTGGTGGGGGTGGCGGCGGTTGCGAGCTGTGGGGCGTCGGAGAGCCTGGGCTCTGCTGCCGCCGTTCACCTCGAGCCAGGTTCAAGTGAGCCACTTAAAGCGCTGCTCCTGCCTGCACCTCGCCCTTCCTGCCCCACCTCTCCCGTCCCACAGAGCCCTGGCCTGGCTGTTCTTCCGCACCAAGCGCCTCACCGGCGCGCTGCCCCGCTGGCTGCGCTGGCCGCTCATGCCGCTGCTCCGCTGGTTCTCAGGTGTGGCTGCCTGGTGTGGGTTGCACTGGGACTGGGGCTGGGGATAGAGCTGGGTTGTGCCGGACCTGCTGGCCCTGTGGGTCGCTCCAGAGTCAGTCCTCAGGTGCACGCGAGGGCTGGGGCTGGGTTGGCAGGTGTGCAGGCAACCAGGTGGCTGCTCACGCCACACCACGCGGCTCTGCGCCGAGCGCGGCGCCGCTGCCTCTGGCTTCCCCTCGACCAGGTCTCATCGGCGGCGTGCTGTCCAGCACCATGCTTGTGGCCACCGAGTGCGCGGTGGAGGCATGGCTGGCGCTGGCGTGGAGCCCCCAGGCGCAGTGGCTGCGCGAATCGGAGCGCGCCGGGCCTCTGCAGGCGAGGCGGCTGGGCAGGGCAGGGCGGGGATGTGCCGGGGAGAGCGCCGCCCCTTGCTGCGGGTGAGCCTGCGCAGGCAGGGGTGCTGCTGTCCAGAGCATGCGCTGGCGGTGCAGTGCAGTGCCACGCGAGCGCAGGTTCCCCCACATCACGCCGCTCCCCTCGTGTTCCTGGTTCCGAGCGCCAGGCGGAGATTGCTGCAGAGTCGGCGCGCGTCTGCCGCTTCATAGTGGACCGAGAGATAGAGGCGCCGGAGCGCTTCCAGGCCATCCAGTCTTACCGGTGGGGGTGGGCAAACGCCTGCGCACAGCACGGCACAGCACAGCACAGCACAGCATGGGACGGCAGGTGCCGCCTCTGCCGCCCCACATCCGCGTCTGCGTGCGCCCCTTGCCTGCTCTGCAGCGCCGCCATGGCCATTTTGCGCCAGCAGGGCGCCTTCATCGAGCAGCTGTACTCGTCTGGCGTTGTGAACGAGGCGGAGCGAGCTGCGATGCAGGTGGGCAGCTTCAGGACAGCTTCAGGGCAGCTTCAGGGCAGCTTCAGGGCAGCTTCAGGACGCGCGCCGGAAAGGGTGGTGCCGGCAGGCGGCGTGGGGAGCAGGGGGAGAGGGGGCAGATGGCGGTGCGCTGCGAAGCGACGGCTGCACACACCCATTGCTGCGCCCACCCCTCCTGCCTGCCTGCGACTTAACAGGAACCTGTGGAGCGGCGGGGCAGGCAGCTGGAGATCCAGGGGCCCGTGTGGCGCGCCCCCTCAGGTGCGCCCGGGCCCCTGTCAGCACCAGGGACACTCAGTCGCAGGCCAGGCGGGGTCGGTTGGTGCACGGGGCTGCATCGACAAGGCCGTGCTCCCCAACTTTCCAGACCGGGCCCACAGGGCCTTGGCTGCTGGTTCCAAATGAACACCCTCTCCCTCTTGCCTGTCGCCGTGTGCGCTTCCGTCCATGCTGCTTCCATCCATGCTGCTTGCATCCATGCAGTGCGCGAGGTGTTGCGGGGCCTGCCGTTCCTCGCCCACGTGCCCGAGCCCGTGTTTGACGCCCTGCTGGAGCGCGGCACGCTGCTGGGTGGGTTGGGGCGGGCGCACCCGAGCCTGCACACGTGCTTGCGGGCTGCACACGTTGCGCTTCAATCGGAGCGCGTTTTAGACGCTCCGCTGGAACTTGCTGCGGGGTGGGTGGGTGGGTGGGTGGGTGGTTTTGGGCGCGCAGATGCTGCAGTGCACGCTGCCACTGTGGCCCCCTGCCGGGACGTGCCTGAACTGTCTCGCTGGCTGCGCTGCGATCGACCTTGAATCCTGCCGGGCATGTGCCTGTGCCTGCCTCCCCCTTGGATGGTTCCCTGGTGCAGAGTACACGCAGGGGGACCTGATTTGGGAGGGCTCCGCGCCCGCGGGCGGCGGCAAGCGAGCCGGGAAGGCGCGGCGCGAGGGAGGCCTGCACATCGTCGTGTACGGCCTGGTGCGCAGCAGCTTCACAGGTGCGCAGCAGCTTCACAGGAGCTTCACAGTTTGGGGCAAGGGAGGACGAGGAGGCACAGCGTGGCTGCCAGGGTGGAGGAGTGGCAACGGGATAAGGATGCTTTCCCTTCTCCTGCCTGCCCCCGCAGACCACCGGGGCGTCACCCACGACTACTACCTGGGCTCTGGGGGCGTGGTCGGACTGATGGGAGCGCTGAGGGGGCGCCCCATGGCAGGTGCGGTGCGGCATGTGGCGGCAGTGGTGGTCGCGTGGGCAGCCATATGGCTCGGGGGGCGTGCACATGGCAGGCCTGATGGAGCTTGATGGGCAGCCTCACTGGGCTTGTCATCCATGCCCGGTGGTCTCTGCCCTTGCCCCTCCCCCCCACCGTGCAGGCTCCGGCCCAGCCGTGGCCGAAGCAAACGCGCTGCACAAGGGGCCCGTAGTCTTCCACATCCCGCAGGCAATCCTGCGGGGGAGTGTAAATGCGGCACCACCCCTGGCCGCGCCCTCTGCGTTACTTCAAAGATTGCCCCCCTGCCGGTCCGGTGGCTGCCACGCTGCGCTACGCACCGCCAGGCACTGCTCCACCGGCCCTGGCGGGTCTCCCTCCGGTCCGCCCACGCTGCGCCCCCTCTTCCGGCGCAGGCTGTCATCCGGCGCATCCGGCAGCACGCCGCCGCGGGCGACCAAGCCTCTGCGCAGCTGGAAGTCGATCTGTTCAGGTGGGCGTCAGGGGGGAGAGGGGTGGGGCACCCGCATCGTATGTGTCGCAACGCATAAGCAGCACGAGGTGGGCCTGCCTGCGTCGGCGGTTGCTCCACATCGTCAACCCCAGCTCCGCATGTCGAGCTTCCCTACGCAACGCCCCACTGCTGGCTCCCTGTGGGCTGGATCAATCAATTACATTTGAGGTCCACGGGGATGTGATTGTTCGGTTGTTTCTGTGCACCCCCCAGGGTGTGCGGCCTCTACGTTTTGGAGCGAATAAAAGGCGAGGTGCTGGCAGCCGTTGTCGCAGAGTACGAACGCCTGGCAGGGGATCGCGCGCGCCGCGCCGCCATCCACCGCGCGGCGGCGGCGGCGGCCGGGCGCGGCGCCGCGGCCGCGTCGCACGGCGGCGGCGCACCACAGCTGCCCGCGGCGGTGCCGCTGAGCAATGCGGAGGCGCTGAGGCTGCTCGACGCCGGGCGCCTGCGGCGCAGCAGCCACGCGTTTGCTCGTCACCTGCTGGCGGACATGAGGTGGGGGGTGGTGGGGCATGGGGGGCTGCTGGCGAGGCAAGGAGGGGTGGCAGTGCTGGCCGCCACTCATGGTGCTAACAGTCATTGTGGAGGCCCCACCCCGGGGGTGTGCCCGGAGTCACCCCTGTTCCTCCCCTCGCTCCTGTAGGCAGCTGCTGAGGGACGCGGAGCTGCTGCAGCTGGCCCCTCGGCAGGCGCACCGCCAGCGCGGCCACCTGCTGCTGATGCAGGGCAGCCTGGCGCGTGGCAGTGGCGCAGCAGCGGCAGCGGGGCAGCCCATGTCTGCCCCCGCGGTGCTGCCCTGGCTGGCTGGCCACATGCAGAGCGGCCCAGCGGCCAGCGCCAACGTCTCCACCGTGCTTCCCGTCAGCGCCGCAGCGGCGGCCGCCGCAGCGTCGGCGCCGCCGCTGGTGGCAGACGGCGGCGGCGCGCTGCTGCTCGTCTGCCCTGAGGAGGCGCAGCCCTCCCCGACTCCCAGCAGCGCTGCCAGCACGGCAGAGCTCAGCCCCTTTGCTGCTGGGCGCCCGGGCATCAGCTGGGGGCCAGGGGAGGATTCAGAGGAGGAGGCGGCGCCGCGGCTCGAGAGGCAGCGGGCACAGCGTACGCAGCAGGAGCAGGTGCAGCAGGAGGACCAGCAGCAGCAGCAGCAGCAGGAGGCAGCGGTAGCGCCGCAGCAGGGGCGGCTGGAGCCCGTGGGTGGCCGCCCGCTGCACCGCGTGCGCAGCCGCCGCCTGCCCGCCGCCCCTGGCGCGCTCCTCAGCATGGAGGCGGGGCCTTGATCTCGACAGGTGCGGGCAACAGGGCAGCGCAGCCGTGCGGTGATGCCCGTGCTTGCCGCCTCAATAGGTCGCAACGTGCTTGCGCGTGTGCTCAAGTGACCTCCTCTTTCCCCACGCCTTGGATGGTCGTTCAGGTCGATCTTGCAGCTTACGCTATGCACGGCGCACGGCAGGGCACAGGGGGGGAGAGAAAACCGGGAGAGACTCGGGACGGGGGAGGCGCTTGCATGCTCGCTTGAAAGGGGATGGCGCGGACTGCTGTAAAACTCGCGCGTGAGGGGGGGGGAGGGGGGGAAGGGGGGTCTGGGACAGGGTTTAGCAGGCAGGAGGGGGTAGGGGGGAGGGGCGAGGAACGCGAGCAAGCTACAGGGAACGTAGTTAACTA
Organism: Micractinium conductrix; assembly: GCA_002245815.2. Taxonomy (NCBI): domain Eukaryota; kingdom Viridiplantae; phylum Chlorophyta; class Trebouxiophyceae; order Chlorellales; family Chlorellaceae; genus Micractinium; species Micractinium conductrix. Next base: position 71,951 of record LHPF02000023.1, read on the forward strand.
CAGAGGGGGTGAACCGAAGAAGATAATTGGCAAGGCAGTTAGAAAGGAAAGGGGCGGGGGAGGGGGGGGGGGGGGGGGGGGCGCGAAAGGGGGGGGGGGAGAGGCCATGGAATCGCTGCAGGGCCGGCAGTGGCTCGCAGCGCAGCGCACGGGGGCCTCACAATAAGGGCTAAGGGGCCGCGGGGGCGGTGCCAGTGGGGCGCATATGCGTCGTGGCTTGGTGGCGGCAGCGCCCCCAATAAATGATGGGGAGGTTGCGAGGGGGCATAGCGGCAACAATAGCAGTAGCAGAGGGGGCGTGTGGTGGGGCGGGGCCTCGCTGGGAGGCATGATATCATTGCCCTATTGAAAGAGGGGGGAAGAGCAAAACCTGCGTCGTGAATTGACGGCGTGTCGTGGCAGTGGGGGGCGCCGGCGTAAGGCGGGCCGGGCGCTCTTGCCGATTGGGTTCCTGTGGGCTGCTGTGGCGCAGCTGCCGCCCGCCACGGGCGGCGCGCGGGGCAGGCGAGCAACGTGCCGCGCCGAAAAGAGCGCCGCCGGGGCTCGGCGGCGGTGGCGCGGCGCAGGCGGCTGCCGTGCTGGCGGGCGGAAGCGTGGGCCGACGCGGCAGTCATGCGTTGCGTGGCACCAGCTCGGGGTGCGCCGCCAGCTCGGTTCAGAGCAGGCCCAGCTTGCGCTTCAGGCGCAGGCCTGCGGGGGACGAGCAGGGGGAGCGCTCGCGGTCGGACAGAGCTGTGCAGCTGCGAGCCGGCAGCCGAGCGGCACCGACGTGCCCGCCAGTATGTGCGGGCGTGCCCACAAGCAAGGTAGCTGCAGTGCCACGCATGCCGTTGGCCTCACCGTCGGCATTGCAGTACGTGGCTCCGTTCACGGTGCGCCACATGGGGGTGGTGGCTGCAGGGAAGCAGGAGGCAGTTGTGGGAGGCGATGAGGCGGGGCGGCAGCAGGAGCGGCAGGGCAGCCGGTGAGAGGCAGCTGTGAACGCCGCAAGATGTGCACATGTGAAACAGAAAGCGCAGCACCCATCGTTCACTCCGCCTGTGCCCCCTGCTTGCCCGCCCGCCCGCCCGCTTGCCCGCCCGCCGGGCGCCGGCGCCTTATCCCCAGTGCGCCGGCGCCCCGCCGCCCAGACCGGCCTCCCCTCGCAGCAGCTCACTTGTTCCGCACTGCACGCAGATCTTGGGTGCTCCCATCGGCGCAGCAACAGCAGCGGCCAGGAAGGGCGGCGGCGGCAGCACCGGCAGGTCGAATGCGGCGGCCAGCAGCTCTGGCGCGGGCGCCGGCGGGTGCTGCGAGGCGGCGCGGACCGGGCGCGACGGGCGGCTGGCACGCTGCACGGTCGGGTCTGGCGAGGACGAGCCGCGGCGCTCCTTGGGTCGGCTCTCAGACACCTCATCCTCCGACTCCGGCGCCGCCGCCGGCTCGGCTGCTGCAACGCCGTCGAGCGCGCTGCGGTGTGGCATCGCGGCCTTGCGCTTGTGCTTCCTGCAGGAGGGGCGGGGCGCGTTCGATGAGTCAGTTCCGCCGTGCGCGGCACCAGGGGCGTGCCTGGGGCTGCCTCGAGAGCGGGCGCGAAGCCGTTTGCCGGCCGCACCTGAGCGGGCTGGTTGCGCGCTGTCCCGGCGCCGGCACGCCGCTGGAGTCGGCGATGAAGTTGAATGTGGGCGGCGGCGCGCAATGCTGCTGCGGCTCGACCAGGAGCGCAAAGTGTCCTAACAGCGCCTGCATGTTGGCCTCTATAACATACCCAAACTGCCGAGAAGAGGTCAAGATGGAGAATGGGCGTAGAGAGGGCCGTCGGCGTGGGCTTGAGGCACCAAACGCGGACGGCGGCGCATGCATGTGACCATGTGACCGGTGCAGGGGTCGACCCAGCACGCAACATGTGGGGAAACGATATGAGCCGGCGCCACACGCTTGAAAACCCGCCCAAAAGCCTGTGATCAATCCCTGGCGCACGCAGGAGTGGCGGCAGCTGCTGTTGGCGGAGGGTGCGGGTCACTTGCAAAAGGTCGCACCGAGCGCTCCCAAGCGGGTTTGACATGGCTAAACCCACTGCAGCAGCTGCAAATGCAAGCAGGGACGCGGTCACACGCGCCAGTGGCTGCCCAGACGCGCTTAGCACGTCGGCTGCGTTTGCTGCGCCGCCCAGCCGCCTGGTTTGAGTGCCAGGCGGGCATTCTTTCACGTCACAAAGTCACAAAGCAGCGGGTCTTGTCGAAACCTAGCTCGGTATTACCACGATCAGTATGTGCAAAATCAGAAGCCCGGCAGCGCCCCACGAATGAACCGTTCCAGCTGCGCCGCCATGGCCTCGTGACTCTTCACATCAGGGTGGAACTTGCAGTAATTGTCGTTGCGCACCATCTCCCCGTTGCCAAGCTGCACGGTAGGGTGCAGGGGAGGGCGGGGCGCGTGGGTGGCACGGTTTCAAGGGCGGCCGCCCGCGGGAAGATGCCCAGCGGAGCAGCCGCGCAGCCACAACTGGGCAACACCAGCGCAGTGATGCCCCCCAGGCCTCCCCCCGGGCATGACATGCCCCTCCCCGGCCTGCACGCACCTGCAAGAAGAACGTCCGCTGCAGCCCCGCCTCTTGGAGGCGCGCCGCCGCCGCCGCCACCCACTGCGCGTACGCTGCGTTGCTCTGCCAGGAGCGCAGCCCAGCCAGGTTGATCTCGAGGGGCCAGGCCAGCGTGATGATGGCCGCGCCTGGGTACGCAGCACGGACCTGGGCAGAAGGGGGGGGGGGGGCACTTGCCATGGTTGTTCAAGTACTGGAGCTGATTGAGGCTTGCATCGTCTCACCCTTCAACACAGCATGCATCCACCCACGCCCCCACTCACCTGCTTTGCCAGAGCTACGTGCTCCTGCACCCAGCGATCCATCGTCGGCAGCTTGGCCAGCGGGCCAGACACCACCTTGCTGCTCGCACTCAGGTCCGCGTCGGCAAAGTCGTTCACGCCGGCGCCCAGCACCACAATCTGCACGCATTCGCAAAGCAGGGCGGCGCGGGCGGGGACCAGCGAACGAGTTGGTGCCGTGTGGCAGAGGGGGGGGGCATGTGAAGGGGTGGGCCGGTTACGGAGGAGATGCGGTTTCGAGCGTGTGCAGGCAGTGCAGGATATGGCGGGAGCCGCCGCGCAGCTGCCTCAACTGTCGACATGAGCCACCGTCCCCCGCCGCCGTGGTGGGGTGGCGCCCGCCACACTCCCACTCAACCCAGCAGTGCCTGAGGTACCCAAGCGCTCGTGTTTGGACTGGGTCCTGGGCCCCAGCGCGCCATACCAAGTCAGCCCTGCCACCTTTCGTACCCAGCACGCTTCACCCCACCTGCGGCACAAAAGCGCTCATGTTGTACCGTGTCTTGGGCGCCAGCGCGTCCGCCCGCGGCAGCAGGTCGCGCATGCGAGGCTGCCAGTTGTGCTGCTGCTCCAGGCTCCAGGTGGGCTCGTCCCTGCAGCAGCAGCACAGTGTGGTGGCAAGGGGGTGGGTCGGTGGGGTGGGGTGGGTGCAAGGGCGTGTGGCTGCAGGCGCGGGGGGGCCGGCAGACGCAGGCGCAGCACACACCCTCCCCTTCCAGTCTGGAAGGCTGAGCCTGCCCCTGCAGCCACCGCACCACGCTCCCTCCCTCCGCCATGCTCACTTGAGCCGGTAGATGCCGACGGTCGCCGCCGACCAGGCCAGCGCCTGAAAGTCTGACCGCAGCGCGCGCGCCGCGAGCGGCGCGAATGACAGCAGTGAGTTCTGGTTGTCTGCCGCCAGCAGGCGGCAGGTCTTGTCGCCGATGTTACCTGCGCCGGCGGTCAACGAGTCCCCGATGAACAGCATGCGACGGCCGGTGACGCCGCCGTCGGTGGGTGGCGGCGGTAGGAAGCGGCCCGCGGGCGCCAGCGTGACGCTCCGCAGCCAGGCGCTGCCCGTCCTGGCCTCGGTGATTTTTGAAATGCGCAAGTTGTGGCGGCCTGTGACATGGGGGTTGGCACAGGGAACGACGAGGAGGTGTGCGTCAGGGAGGGGCACAGCCGGCAGCAGCTGTGCGCTGCGCTGCCCCACGACTTGCCGCTCGCAACTGTGCAGCCAATCCCGACCGCACACTGGCTGCCACCCACAGGCGTGTGCGCACCATTCCCCAGCCCCGTCCTGCGCCACGTCACCGACTGCTGCGTGCTCTTGACCTCGACGACCCCGTCGGGCCGGCCATCCAGCACAAACTGAAGAGGCACCGGAGGGGGGGGGGGCGTGGCGGGGGTTTGAGCATGTGCCGGGTCACAGCTGGCTGTTGGCAGTATTGCAGGTGTCGACATGCCTGCTGTTGGCGAGGCGGGCGGCGCGATTTGGCGGCACACGCCGCCTCATCCCTGCACAACCAAACTCCTGCAGCATCGCCAAGTCACCGCGCCTCCGCCCGCACCTGAAAGTAAGCCACCAGCCTGCCGCGCAGCTGGGGCAGCCACTTGTCGGGATAGGACTGGGCGCTGCCGTCCAGCACCACCGTCACGCTGCCGCTGCCCTCCCAAGAGACGGCGGCGGTGCTGGAAGGCCACGACATCCACTGCACAGGCAGGGGAGGTCGGAAGATGGTGGGGCTTGGGCCAGGCGGCGGCAGGCGTGGCCGAAGGTCGGCTGGTTGACCGCATGCAGAGGGGTGGGGTGGAGGCGGGGGCAGACCCGACGCTCCCGCCACGGGGGGGAGGGTGAGCCTGGACAGTGCAAAGGAGGCAGGTGGCACAGCCGCTGGCACAGCGAACGCTCTCTGGCAAGCGGCCACCGGGCTGATTCCGTACCTGCGGTAGCCCCGCCAGCCCGCCGTCTTTGCTGCCAGGCCAGAACCGGCCCTGCAGCTGCACCTGCGGCTGCCGCGTGCCGCCCGGCGCCGGCGCCGCCGCTGCGCCGCCCGCCATCGCCAGCAGCAGCGCGGCGGCGGACATCAGCGCTCTGACTTGCATGCCTGAGCGGATTGTGCGACAGTGCCTGAGCACTGAAGCGGGAGGTGAGGCCGAGGTCGCGTGGCTCGCGCGAGATGGCACTTCCGAGCAGATGGGTGGCTCCCAGCTCGTGCCCGCTATTTGTGGACTTGAAGAGTAACGGTGACGTGCGGAAGGTGGAAAACAGGGCGCGCACGCTGCCTGGAAGCTCGGCGGTGGGGCCGCAGCGCATCCCAGCGGAGGCAGCGTGAGGGCGCAAGCCTGCGGCAAGCCTCCCCCCGCCCAGCTGCCCTGCCTCGAGCAGTGTCTTCCTGCATGTCAGTCCTGATGCGAGTAGTGTTTTGACGCTAAGAGGAGCAGCTGTTTCAAGGCGAGTATGCTGCGGCCAGCGCCGGCGCCCTGCACAAGGTGGGCGAGGTGGCGGTAGGCGGTCCGCTTGTGTGGCACATGGGCAGAGCACGCTCTGCAACAGGTTTGCCATCTATCAAGCAGGCGGCACCCCTCCGTTCACGACCGAATCATGCGGGCGCCCCTTGCTTTCCTCATTGATTATCGGTGTTCACAGTTGGGGAACACAACACAGAGTGCAGCCGGGAGGGTTGTGGGGTGGTGCTGCGCGACGGAAACAGTGTTGGCGGAAAAACCACGGACGGCCTGCAAGCACAAAACGTGCAGCACGAAGCTTCAAGCTGCACGGGAGCAGGCGACGCTCTAGTAAGTACATTCGAGGTCCACGGGGAGCCAGCAAAGGTAACGGGACTGAGCAGGAGGGAGAGCATTTGCAGTGATGAGTGCAGCATTCGGGGCTGATCGGCGTTGGGGGTGCGGCACGCGGGGAAAGGGTGTGTGCACCACAGATAGAGGTGGGGGAGCCGCAACGAGCAAAATGTAGTAGGGTTTCGCCGGAGGGGTGTGGCTGGGGCATGCGTCGTCGCCGCGGCGGCAGCCCGAGCAGGCCTCGCGAGGCGGCGCCTGGCAGCCCTTGCTGCAGCGCCACGAGGGGGCGTCTCGTCGCGCCCACACACGAGACGCCCTGCCCTGCCTTCGGGCTGCGGCAGCAGCCGGCCGGCCTTGACCGCCACGGGGGGCCTTGCCGCAGCGGCGACCGGCCAGCCCAAAGGCGTTCACATGAAGGAGGGCCTGTCCTCGGGCAGCGGCATGATGACGGGGCGCCAGCTCTTAGGGATCCAGCTGCAGTGGTGGAGAGGAGGCCGACACACGGGGCAGGTTGGTGAGGTCAATTCGTCGCATCAAAACTCCAGCTGCAGCGGAAGGGCAGGAGCACCCAGCAATATCGAAATGGGGAGCCACCTGAACCAAGGACCCACTGGCGCTTGTACCAGCCATTCCTACAGCTGCACGTCCTGCCTGCTGTGGGTAGAAGCACGCGGGAGCAAGGGACGCGGGCAATGCACTCACTTGATCCAGGGGCCCATCGACGCCTCCATCTCCATGCGGCGGATGGTCTTGCCGGCGAGCGCCGCCTCCTCCTGCAGGGCCATCGCCTCCCGCCGCGCCTCCGCAGTGAGGGCCTGCACGGCACGCAGTTGGAATGTAAGCCATGCAATCATACGTGAACCACAGCATGAACCCCAGCATGCATCACAGCATGCATCACAGCATGCATCACAGCATGCGACCTGCCTGGCCCACCTGCAGGCCCGACTCCAGGCGGGCCTCCTCTGCCCGCAGGGACGCCGACAGGTCTGCAGGGGGGGGACAGAAGGTGGGCGGTTGCAGTGCACGGGAGGTGGCCCGCTGTGAGTCGCAGGTGCCTGGAGCAGGGGGGGGGGGAGGCTGCACCCCCTCTCAAGGCGAGCCTCCTCTGCATGCGGGGGCGCCACCAAGTCGTGCGCGTCGTGAGAGGGATAGGGGTGCGCCCGCGTGAGGAGCGAGGTGGGACGCCCGAAATCACTTCAAATCGCACCCCCGCATCAGCACACGGCACAGCAACAAGCTCGACAGGCACCCAGCGAACCGCACCCTTTTCCAGCACAGTGAAGCCGCGGCCAAAGGATCGCAGGTCACTCTCCAGCTCGTACTCCACCTCTTGCAGCCGCCGCTCCGCCCCCACCTCCAGCCGCTGCGGCAGGCTGCAGAGGGAGAGGCGCGGCGGGAGGCAGGAGGTTTGCAGGGCAGGCGAGGGCACCCCGTGCAGACCAGGCGTGCCGCGACTGTGCAGCATGCGGGCAGCAGCGCTGCGCAGCGAGCGGGTGCCCGGCAGTCGTGCGCAGCAGCCATGCAGCAGGTTCGCGGCATGGAGCACGGCGGCGAGCATGTGGGCAGCAAGCGGGCGGCGAGCTCTCACGTGCGTTCTGGCGGGTGCGGCGGGCAGGTGTTGTCGGTGAGGGCAAAGTCGGCCCAGTTCAGCCCGGCTGCCTCTGCCGCCGCCTGCAGCTCCGGAATGTATTCCTCGGGCAGGCTCGCTTCCCTGCCAGGGTGGAGAGGGAGAGTGGGTAGGAAAAAGGGGGGGGAAGGGGGGGGGGGGGGGGGGTCAGCAAGGGAAGGAAGGGGGAGGGCGAGGGCCCGGCCTGCCCGCCGGCCTGCCCGCGCTGCTTCCTGGCGCGCGCCCCGCTCGCACCGGGTGTACACCGTCGCGCCTCCGTAGCCCTTCCAGGCGTCGTTGTTTCCAAGGTAGTAGATGAACACGTATTCGTCCGGCTTGGACGCCAGCACATACCTGGTGCAGAGGACGGGCAGGGGAGAGCAACAGGTTGGGTGCTGCATGCGGGCGGCAGGGAGGACGCGCGTGCAGTGCTGCATGCGGGCTGCAGGGAGGGCGCGCGTGTGCAGGGGAAGCAAGGCGGGGAGGAGGCAGCGCTTTGAACCACACGTTGGTCCACCACACGGCTGGGCCCCTTGTGGGTGAGGCCACGCACATGACAACGGCAGGATGCAGCGCCACACACACGGACCCACCAGGTGTCCTCGTAGTGCAGGAAGTCGTTGTTGCCGTTGAACAGGACGCCGGGGCGCTGGGGGTCCTGAGGAGAGGGTAGTACATGCATGTGTGGTTGGTTGGGTAAGCCCAACGACTGAAATACTGACGACCGTTTGGGAAGGGCGGCGGGGGAGCGTCGGCGAGGGGCCGACGCATCGAAGGAGGTGTGCCTTGCTGAACTGCATGCGCGTGGCACGGCGGGGGGCGGGCCACGTGCGCGCACCCTCGCGAGCCACGCACAACCCACACAGCGCGCGCAGCACGCGGCACGCGATGGCCCGCGGCACGCGCACGTGCCTGCCCGCGCCGTTTGCACTCACAATCTGCACAAAGCGCTGCATGGTGGACCGCTCTGCGAAATCGGGTTCCTCGCTGATTGGGTCCACCAAAGGGATGCGCCAGTTGATCTTGGCGTACACCTTGCCTGCGGCGCAGCAGCAGCAGCAGCAGATGGCGGGGGGGCACCGAGAGGGCGGGGGAGTGGTCAGCGCATGCGCGACCTCCCACCCGCAGTCCCCGGTAAGAGTGTCGGCAGGGCGCACGGGCGAGAGCAGGCAGGTGGTCCTGCGCAGTGCCGCCCGCTGCGTTTGACCAACCCCCTGTGGGATTGCCGCCCGCCCGCCGGCCCGCCGGCCCGCCGCCTGCCACCACCAAGCCTGCCACATCAAGCCTGCACACCCGCCGCCGCCCTCAGCGCAGGCCTGCCATCAACCCTTGAGCGCACCAGCTTCGGGGCTGGCAAAGTAGTGCGCCTGGCAGTCGAACGTGTCGAACAGGGGGTTGAGGCCGGCTGCAGACAGTCGGCGGGCAGAGGGGCGGCAGGGGCAAACGTGAGCGGTTTGTGTGCGCACGACATGCAAGCCGTGGAAGCGCGGCGGCGGTGAAGCAGCGCCGGCACGCCCGTAGCTCCAGCCAGCCATGCAGGCCTCGCGCATGCTTGCATGCAGGCGCGCCGGCTGAGCAGCATCAGACGTGCAAGCTACGATGGCAGAGCCCCAACCGCTCATCCTTCACGCATTCATGCACGCGGCTCACAGCGCTCGCCACAGCACAGACGTGCGTCGTAGCTGCAGCAACCCCCGTCTTGCCTGAGATGTACCACCGCCCCTGGAACGCGTTCAAATCAAAGGTGGCGTCGATGGCGCAGTCCGGGGGCACAGGGAACACGCCTGAGAGGGGGCAGCGCGCGTTGAAGGGACGTCTGTGCTGGCACGGGGCGCGCTGCGTGCTCGTCGGTGCTGGCGCATCGCCTTGGCGCGGCTTCGCCTCCCTGGCCTTCGACGCATCTCGGGGCCACGAATGCAACGCACAGCGCGCGTGCGCGCAATGCTCAACCATCCCCTGGCCACCTGGCCCGCCTGCGCCTCACGCAACCGGATGCACCCTTGTCCACTCGCTGCGGCACGCTTTCGCTCGCTCATGCCACCGTGCATGCATGCAGTCACCACGTCCACGGCAAGGCGCATGGTCCCTCCCAGCCCCTCCCAGCATCGACACCCCCAGCCCAGAAAGCGCACCCTTGTCCACACGCTGCGGCACACACTTCTTTTCGCTGACCACGCATGTGTTGAAGGCCTCGATGGCTCCAGAGGTGTACCGGTCGCCGCACTTGATCTGTACGGCAGCGGCAGGCAGGGAAGGGGGGTGAGGCAGCAACGGTGTGGAGGGTGTCTGCACGGATGTGAGGCGGTGCCCCTTGCCGCGTCCGTCCCGCACACCGCTGCACCCGCCTACCTGGCAGGCCGTCTCATCGGGGGAATCGTTGCAGAGCTGCAGGCAGACCAGGTTCTGCACGCACGGCCCGTCCGCTAGGCAGTTGGTCAGCGCCGACTGGCAGTTCTGCAGCAGGCAGGCGCCGACTTTTGCTGCGTCGGCCGCCTGCGCGGCGCCGCCCGGTGACAGCAGCAGCGCGGTGGCGGCGAGCGCGGCGCCGGCTCCGGCGGCGCGTTGCAGCAGGCTGACGGCCGGTCCCGCATGCTCGTGTTGCTGCTCCCCTCCATCTGCTGGCGGCCGCGGCTGCAACGATGCGGTGCAGGGTCGCGGACCGCGACGCTGCCGCCTTTGCCGCTGCCTCCGAGCGGCGCCGCCGACGCTGGCGGCAGCGGCGGCGGGCGTTGCGCAGGCCTGCAGAGCACGGACAGCCTGGCGTGAGATTGCGGCGCAGCAGGCGAGGCCCCACGGCGCCGCCGGCAAGTCGCACAACCAGCCGAGCCCTACAACCCGGCACCTGCATCGCGGACAGCTCCACAGGAGGGCCTGGGCTGCCTGGAGGTGTCGGGCAGGCGATTCAGGTCTCGATGGCTGCACAAGCAAGTCGGTTTATCGGGCTGAGAGACGGCCAGTCGATGTCGAAGGGATCCCGCGCACACAGCACACACGTTGCCTAGCTGTCTCTTCCTGCCCAGATGTCGATGCTCTTGGCATCGCCGCCCGCATGGGAGGGGAGAGCGGCGCAAGGCGGCCCGTTTGCTGTGCCCGAACTCTTTTGACAGCTTTGGGGGCGCAGTTCTCTGCCTTGCAAGGCCTGTCCCTCGGCCCAGCTGTTTATGTAACGCCCCGGCTTCGATATATCGAGCAAACATGCCTCCTAGGCGGAAGTCTGCTCTGGAGGACCTGATCACGTCGGGGCTTGTGGCGGATGGAGAGCTGTTGCGCTACAAGGTGAGACCCAGGCGACCGAGTAGTGCACCGAGAATATCAGCGACGCGAAAGGTGGAGTGAAGTTCTTGCCGCTGCCTGCCGCCGCCGCTGCCGCCGCCGCCAATCGGCTCCTGCCGCGGCCCTTTGCCGGACTCGCCTCCTCGCCGTGTCACTGTGCAGAGCAAGCAGGGACAGCTGATGGGAATTGGCCGGGCACGGGAGGGCGGCGTGGAGGTGGATGGCACCAGCAAGTTGCTCGGCTATGGGCAGTTTGAAGAGCACGCGGGTGGGTGGCGTTTTTTGGGGGGGTGGGGGGGGTGGGGAGGTGGTGGTGGTGGTGTGTGTGGGAAGGGGGGGCAGTGCGGTGGGGCCTGCTGGGTGCTTCCCGCCTGCGCTGCCACTGCAGCAGTGTGGTATGCGGTCCGACGGAAATGGAGGTGCGCCGTTTGGCAACCGTGTCGTCCGCTCCTGCTCACTTACCGCCCGCACCCCGGCCCCCCCCCCCCCTTTATTTCTCTGCTGCTGCGCCGAGCAGGCAGCAAGGTGCGCCGCCCCGCGGAACACACGCACACCAGCAGCAGTCGCACGCTGCAGGGCCTGCAGCTCATGATCGCCAGCGACGGCGGCGGCAGCGGCGGCGGGCGCGCGCAGCGCAAGGCGGCAGCAGAGCCAGCGCTTGATTTGTTGGAGGACGAAAACGACGACCTCTGCCACGCGTGCGGCCTGGGGGTGAGCGCTGCATGGTGCAACGCTGACACGCCTGGCAGGCGGGACAAGCTCTCCCCGGCAGGCGGGCGTCTCCCGTGCATGCGTCGGGTGGCGGCGGCAGCGTCGGCCCATACGCACCATAACCCCCCTGCCCCCTCTCCCACCCACCTGCTTTCCTCGGCACAGGGACACCTGCTGTGCTGCGAAACCTGCCCAGCAGTGTACCACCCCAGCTGCGTAGGCCTGCAGGCCCCGCCAGACGGGGACTTCTACTGCCCCGCCTGCCGCTGCACGCAGTGCGGCGACGGCGGCAGCGGTGCGTCCCTCGTCCGTGCTGCTGCTGCCCGTGCTGCTGCTGTGCCGCGATGCCGCCCCTGCTGCTCCCTTTGGCTTCGCCGCACCTGATTGCTGCTGGTGCCTGCGCTGCTTGGCGTGCTGGCGTGCTTTGCAACGGCATGCGCGCCTTGCCACCACCACAGGACACTGGACCACAGGACCCTGCCCACCCCTCCCCTGCCGACTGTTCCTGCAGAAAGCATTCTGCCCACCGGGTGCCACTGGCTCGACTGCAGCGCGTTCCGGGGACCAGGCACGCTGCAGGATCTGCCGCGGCCGCACGTGGGCCCTGCGGGCGTGCCGCCCGTGCCTGCGCCTGCGGCAACGGCTCAGGGCGAGGGTGAGGGGGATGAGCAAAAGATGGAGGTTGAGCAGAAGCCTGAGGCAGCAGATTTCTGGCAGCTAGTTGCCGCGGCGCAGGCGGAGGCACAGCAAGTGGCGGCGCCTCCAGAGGCAGCGGCTGCAGCCCAGGCGGCGCGCGGCGCGGCAGCAGCGGCGCCCGGCGGCGCTGCGGTGCACTGCGCAGCGACCCACGGCTGGGCGCACGTGCGCTGCTTCCCGCCCGAATTCGGGGCCGCGTTGCGCGAAAGCAGCCCCTCCCAGCCTTGCATCAGCTCTGCTGTTGCCATCACAGCCTGCACGCGCATGGCCGCAGCCTGCGCCGCGGGCGTGCTGCCGCTGGGGAACATTGTCGAAGGGGCGCGCGCCAGCGGCAGCGGCGCCAACGGCAGCGCGGACGCGCGCGCGCCGCTGCCGGTGTCCCTGCTGGTCGTGCGCGGCGCAGCGGTGGCTGCACCGGGCACCTGCCGCGGCTACGCTCCTGCTTACTCGCCGGACCAGCAGGAGCAGCTGCAGGCTGTGCTGTCGGCGGCGCTGCATGTGGTGCACAGGTGGGGAGGGGAGGGGCGGAGCAGGGGGCACGGGGGGGGCTGCGCTGGTGCGTTGCACCCCGCATTTGCACTCTGCTTCAGGGCCCTTTGAATTGCTCTCGACTACCCTTGCATCCATCGTCCTGCCTGACCTCCCTGCTCGCCCCTGCGTCCCGACGCCGCTGCCTCACTGTGCCAGATGCCCCATGCAACCCTTGCAGCTGTTACGCGCCCATCCCCGACAGCCGCACCGGGGCAGACATCATCCCTTGGTTGCTGCGCGGCGCCGTGCTGGGCGGGGGCGCCGCGGACTTCAGCGCCACGCACGCCGCGCTGCTGCTGCTTGGGGAGGCGGTGGCTGGAGTGGGTGAGTGGTGGCGCGGCAGGGCGCGCTGCCCACCGTAACAAGAGCACAACAGGCTTTGCCATTTGCATGCGCCGCCCGGCCTGCCTTGCATCGCCCTTCTGCCCTCCCATGCATCCCCTGCCGCACCCCTGCCCATGCCATGCAGCCGTCTTCCGGTCGTTCGGAGCCATAGCAGAGCTGCCGCTGCTGGCTGTGAGGCCCGAGCTGCAGCGGCGCAACGGCCTGGGCGGCCTGCTGCTGGCGGCGGTGGAGCACCTGCTGCTGCAGGCGGGAGCGCAGGTGCGTGCAGGGCTGATGCCTGCCTGCCTGTGGGGCCGCCAGGCGGTGTCTTTGGGGCGTTGACCACAGTGTTCGGGGTGGTTGGCAGGATCTGGGGCGTGGCATGCAGCAAACCACTGCGTCACGTGGCGGGCTTGCTGGAAAGACCTCTGGCGCGCTAACTGGCAGCTCTCCCGTCCCCATTCCCATGCCCCACAGTGGCTGTTCACACCCGCGTTCACAGCAGATGGCCAGCCCTACCTGCCGCACCGCATGCCGCCGCCAGCTGGCGGCCAGCAGGACGTGGCGCCAGCGCTGCTGCAGGGCAAGTGGGGTTACGGCCTGGCGCCAGCAGAGCAGGCGCTGGCAGCTGCAAGCCACCCGTTGGTGCGCCTACCTGGCATGGTGCATGCATGCAAGCGGCTCAGTGCAGAGTTGGTGCTGCCCGCGCCGGTGCTGCCGCTGCGGCTGCACTGGAGCGGCGCAGAGGTCAACACGCGGCAGCAGCTGCGGGATGGTCTGCTGGCCCCAGTTGCACCCGCTCCGGGGGCGGCAGAGGCGGTGACAGCAGCAGCCGAGGCGGCGGCAGCAGCGGCAAAGGCAGTGGCGGCGGCGGCCAAGCCGCCAAGGCCTCCCGTGTGGGCAGCGGCAGCGGCGCCCGCCCAGCAAACGCACGCGGCAGGGGCGGCGGCGATGACGCCGGCGGCGTTGCAACAACAGCAGGCGGCTCTGGCGGCGATGTATCAGCAGCAGCAGCAGCAGCAGATGCTCGTGCAGCAGGCAGCAGCGGTACAGGGAGGTCCGCCGGCGGTCGCTTCGCCTGGCAGCCAGCAGCTGTTTGCTCTATACCAGCAGCAGCAAATGCAGCAGGCGGCACACCTGCAGCAGCTGCAGGCACAAGACCCACAAGCGTACGCACACTTTCTAGCGCAGCAGCAGGCAGCGGCGGTGCAGCAGCAGCCTGGCTTGATGCTGGGCCCAAAGCAGGCGATGCAGGCGGAGCAGCGGTTGCCGCAGCACCAGCAGCAGCACTTCCAATGATAGGCGTGCAGCGCTGTAACAGCTCTGGCATGCCGGGGAAAACAGATGCAAATGACGGGAGGAGAGGGGAAGGAGTCCATGCAGGGAAATGCAGATTGAAAGTGGGACCGGCAAAGGGGTGGCTGAGAGGGGAGATGGGCAGGCGGCACGGCCTGCCCGCTGCGCGCACCCGATAAGGGTGCTGCCACACGGCCCCTAACATGCCTCACCCGGCTTCTCAGCGAAGCACTTGCTGTCCTCATTCTGCCCTGCAGCGCAAGCCACACCTGCTGCTGCGCCGGATCATGCTCGTGGAGTGCAGCCCGGCACACCCACGGGCAGCAGCCAGCGAGGCGACAGCAGCAGCAGCGAGGAGGGCGCTCATGCCGTCGATGCAGAGCGCAGCAAAATGCTGCCGGCGCTTGCGGCCGGGACCGGGAGGCTGGCGCTGAGCCTTCGGCAGCCGCAGGTCCAGCACGAAGGCAGGTGTAAGGCAGCAGATCGCTGGTAGCTGCGTGCTGCCAGATCGTGCGTTTCGACAGCATGTGCACTGGTTATGCCCACCCTGCCCCAGTAGTGGTGGCCTGCAGCACGGGCCATGCGTTTCCCCAGGCCGACGGCGTACCCGCCTGCGTGTTTTGCTGCCGGCCCGCTCTGCTCTATTGCTGTCCATGCCTACTGCCTCGCTGCTACCCGTTTCATGTTCCGTGTCCTGTTCCGTGTCCCATTTCGTCATTCACGCAATCTTCGCTCTGCACCTATATAACTCCCAATGCCTAGGTGGTGCTGTTGCTGCGACCATCCTCTGCCCAGCACCGGCTGTAACATGCCTGCTTCCGCACCCCTGCGCCGTGCGCCAAGCCCGAACGCCACTGGCTCCAGCCAGGCGGGCGAGCGCCGATACCCTGCTGCTCCACAGTGTCCAGCAATTCAGGCACAGCTGCAAGGAAAAGGGCTGTCGCGGACGTGCACTCGCGAGCAGCGGTGGCAAATTGGGGATGGTGTGCAAGAGTGGCGCGAGGCGGCGCGGCGGCGTCTGCCTGTCAGACACCTCTTAGCCGGGCATGCTGCTCAGTCTGTGGCTGCTCAGTCTGTGGCTGCATCGCCGGCTGCTTCAAACTGCAGGTTCTGTTCTGCCCCCCCGCCTGCCCTGCCTGCCTGTGCAGTATGACGAGTATGGAGAGGGCAGCGTGGAGGGGCTGGCGGCGGCTGCACGCGAGCACCGAGACCGGCTCCAGTGCTGCGTGCGCAGCAGCAGCAGCAGCAGCAGCAGCAGGCACAGGGTGCCACGCTGTGAGCTGCCCGCCGTGACGGCACGCCGGTCGCCCAATGCTGCGGTCTTAGCCCGCATGCGTCTTCCTGCCTTTCACATATTATGCAATCCACTGCAGCAACTGCCACCAGACCACAGCGCGAAAAAACAGATCCTGAGCAGCAGATCGAGGGAGGAGGAGCAGAGTGTGGTCAAGACCGAGACATGCTAGCGCTGCGGTGGCGGACGCTGTGCTGCGGCGGCAAGAGGCGACAGCGGTCAAGGCTCTTCGGTCTGCTGAAATCGTCGCGTCCTCCCGTTTGCTCGCCTCGCTTGCTGCTGGGCCCAAAGCAGGCCATGCAGGCGCAGCAGCGGTTGCCGCAGCACCAGCAGCAGCACTTCCAATGATAGGCGTGCAGCGCTGTAACAGCTCTGGCATGCCGGAAAAAACAGATGCAAATGACAGGAAGAGAGGGGAAAGAGTCCATGCAGGGAAATGCAAATTGAAAGTGGGACCGGCAAAGGGGTGGCTGAGAAGGGAGATGGGCAGGCGGCACGGTCGGCCCGCTGCGCACATCCAAGGCACAAAAAGGCGATCGCCCGCCGATCCCGCCAGTCGTTATCCCTTCCAATGCTGGCTCTGCGCCTGGTAACGCGCCAAGCGATCACCAAGCTTGCTCCAACCAGGCTAGGTGCCACTCGCGTGCGCGCCATGGCCGCCGTCGCCGCCGGGACCTCTGGAGGCGGCCTCGGCCGCCAGGCGCATCCCGCCTACGAGCCCAGCAAAAGGGAGCACGCGGTGTGCGGCGCGGAAGGCGGGACGAGGCCCGCCAGGCCGCGGGCTGGGGTATGGGGCGCAGCCGCCTTGTCCACGCCCGCTCACCGCCTGCCGCCGCCGCCGCCCCGACCACCCATTTCGCGCCCAAGCATCCCTGCAGGTGCCCGGATTGTCGCCTGAGAGCCCTTGGAACCAGAAGGCGCTCGACATCAAGTACTCGCCTCTCGCCGAGGACCTCACGGCGGATGTGGTCGTCATCGGGGCAGGCATCGCCGGCCTCACCTGCGCCTACCAGCTGGCCAAAGAGGGTGGGTGGGTGGGTGGGTGGGCGGGTGGGTGGGAGGGTGGGTGGTCGAGTGGGTGGGCCGCTGTCGCCATCAGCTAGCAGGCCGCCGTGGTGAGCGCCGCGACTGAGAATGTAAGGGAGGGGAAAAGCAATGCCTGCTGAGCTCTGCTGCTCGCTATCCAGCGATCAACTGCTTGCCCCGCCGCCCCCCTCTCCCATCACCCAGGCAAGAGCGTGGTGGTGCTGGAGGCGCGCACGCGTGGCTCTGGGCAGACGGGGCGCACCACAGGCGAGGCGGGGAGGCGGCTGTAGCCAGAGTGGCAAGTCCGGTCCTCACCTGCGCACCGTGCTTACTTTCTCAGTTGCCCGCAGTCTCACTTCTCCAGTTTTGAGGCCTAACGGTGCAATGCCACCCCCATCTGCAGCCCACATCATGAGCTGGCTTGATGATTACTACTACGAATGTGCCTCCATGTGAGTGTGTGGCTACGCATCTCCTGCTCAGCCTGCTGAACATTTGTGGGTGGGGGAGGCTGGTCGGCGGGCGCTGCACCGACCCTCCTTTGCTGCGCACGCCCCTCCCTTGCTCTTGCAAGGCCTGCTCTGTGCCCCCTTCTTTCGATGACAGGCATGGAGAGGAGAAGACCAAGGTCGTTGCGCACTCGCTGCACGGCGCCGCAGACTGGATTGAGAAAGTGTGCCGTGAGGTGGGCCCCTGCCCAGTGGCAGTTTATGGGGGACCGGGAGCAGTGTGTGTGTGTGGGGGGTGGGGGGGGGGGGGGCCCTAAGCAGCGAGCACGGTTGGCAGCAGGGGGCTTGCCGGTTGGCCTCCCGTCTTCTGCTCTGCGGCTGCAACACTCGCCTTTGTACCGCGCGTCACATTGGCAGCCGCCTCACATCTGCCTGCTGTTTTGTGCCATCCCACCTTCTGTCGAACCAACCAGGAGGGCATCGAGTGCCAGTACCACAAGCTGGATGGGTAGGCTTCAGTTTGTGGGGTGCCACCCAGTGGGGCAGCGGTCGGGGTTGGCTGGTGCGCCTGTGGTTGCCCGGATGCACCCGTGCGTGCCACATTGCCGCACGGACGCCGTTTGCATCCATCACACTCCCGTGTGCGCCATGCAACGGCTCGCTGCGCCTCACGCCACTTCGCCTCGCCTTGCGGCACCTTAGCCACAGCTCACCTTCAGGCCGCTCCCCTGCCCCCGCCCCTTGCGCAGCTACCTCTTCCCTCACGTGACCGGCGAGTCCCCCCAGCCCACTTCCGCAAGCTCCGCCTTGAACAAGGAGATCGAGGCTGCAATCAAGTGGGTGGCCGCGCGCGCATGCATATGCCTGCTAGTCTGGGCGCACACAACAGGCCCGCCGCCTCTGGCCGCACAGCATGCCAGCTCCACCCCAGCAGGCTACTGGGTGCTTCATTGCCACGCCCACACCCGAGGTGCGTGGCGCAGCTCGGGGTGCAGCAGCCCAGCCACGCCCACGTGTGCATTCTTTCAACCTTACAATTCGCCCTCCTCAGTCTTCCGCCTGGCTGTCCGTCTCCTGCAGCGCTGGGCTGACAGACACAGAGTGGGCAAACTTGGGTGGCGGGCCAGGCACGCAGGGAGGGGGCACGGGGTGTGTGCTGCTGCCGCACCAGACCATGCTGGCAGTCACCGACGTGCTGCCGCTGCCGCTGCCGCTGCTGTCGCCACCGCTGCTGCCGCCGCCGGCGACGACGTCGCGGACGCCACCTCCCCTCCCCCCTGCGGCCAGCGCTCCCCGCTGCCCCCGGTATCCTGCTGCCAGGCCCTGGGGTGGGACGCGTTGCCAAGCGCCTGCGCTCCCCATCCACTCCCACACGCGCGCCCCCTCCTTTGCCCCCGCCGCCAACGCTCCCGCTCCCCGCCGTGCGTCCCTCCTGCTGCAGAAGTGGGAGGCATCCAGAAGTGCCTGCGCTTCCCGAACAACGCCGAGTTCCACCCGCTCATGTACCTGGAAGGCTTGGCAAAGGTGGGTGGGTGGACGGGCATGCCTCGCTGCTGGGCAAACCAGCGGGGCGCGGCGCTCTGCCTGCGCGCTTTGCAAGCCAGGCGGCCAGCTCTGATGCTTGCTTGCACTGTTGGGACAGAGCAGGGATGCACACATCTCGTATCCCGGCGCTCGCCAGCCCCGACATGGCTCCCACCTGCATGGCCCAAGCAGGCTGTGGAGCGCCGCGGCGGCAAGATTTACGAGGGCACCAAGGCCTGGACCTTCGGTGAGCTGCGTGGCTGCTGGATTCCCGCTGCATGCTGCACCGCCCAGCCATGTGCAGCCTCCTGCTTGTGCGTGGTCGCCAGCTCACGTGGCGCAGTCGTGGGGGCATGGTACCCTGCCGACACATGCGCCAGCAGGCTTGCAACTCCCCAGCTCGTATCTCCTGCACTTCCCACTTGAGTGCAGAGTCAGGCCGCGTGCAGACCACGAGCGGGCACACCATCCGCTGCAGCGCGCACGTCATGGCCACCAACTCCCCCTGCAACCACAACCTGGCGGTGCACGCCCGCCAGCTGCCCTACAGGTGCCGCGCCACGCCGCGTTGCGCCGTGCCGTGTCGTGTCGTGCCGCGCTGCGCTGCGCGCTGCTGGTGGCTCCCACCTGGCGGCGCACGTGCCTGCAACCCGCACAGCACAACACCGCGCGCTGCGCCTTGGCCGGCTCTTCAACCCGCCAGCACACCCTCCCAGCCCCCCCCCCCCCCTCTCGTCGTGCAGGTCGTACGCTGTGGGCATCCTGATCAAGCGGGACAAGGTCAAGCGCGCGCTGTACTGGGACACCGCAGGTGCCTCGAGGCTCGGGGCTCCTGCCCCTCTCCTGCGCTACGCCTGCTTTCCCACCCTGCGCTGCGACGGCGCTCGCGTGTCGGTATCAACGCGCCCCAGCTGCTGCTAGAAATGGCACGCTGCGCCTGGCCTCCCTCCCCAACTGACATGCTCGGTCTGCACTCCCTCACCCGCCTGCCCTCCCTCAACTGTCTGCCGACCTCGCCCGCAGAGCCCTACCACTACGTTCGCTTCGAGGATTGGGACTCCGACAACCTGCTGCTGATTGTTGGTGAGCGCGTGGGCTTGTGTGTGATTGCTGTGCCCGCCTCCTTCCAAAAGGTTCCAAAAGGTCCCGAAGGGTCCCGAAAGGTCGGCTGTTGTGCTGCCGGTGAATCCGTGCAGCCCAGCCCCTGTGCAGCGTGAAGCCGATCCCGGTACTCTCACTCGCCTCGCCTCGTCCGCCTTTGCGAGCGCACGAGCACGCGCTCCCGACGCTGCCTGATACCTGCCCCACCTCCTCTGCCCGCCCGGCGCAGGCGGAGAGGACCACAAGACCGGCTCCCTCTATCCATACGACCCTTATGCTCGGTGCGGGCGGGCGGTGCCGTGGGTGGGGGCAGCCGAGGGCTGCAAGAGCGACCTCTCTGAAGCAAAAGCGCCTCACTCTTTGCGCGCTGTTGGTGGGCTAGGGTCCTGCCATGCGTTGCATTCCCGTCTGCGGTCAGGCCTCCGCCCCCCCGCTGATTCCGAAGCCCTCGGCCGGGCGGCGGCAGAGGCAGGAAGGGCAGGTGGGCGGGTGGGTGGGTGGGCAGTGCAGTGCAATGCAGGCAGGGTGAGTGGGGTAGTGAAGCGTCCCAGCCGTCGCTGATGCCGCCGGCGCTGCCTGACAGCCGGCCTTAGCCAGAGATGCCGTGGCGGTTCAGCACTCGTCGTCGCTGGCTGTCGCAGGCAACGCTGGCAGCTTGCCACAGTGCACCCGCCGGCAGCCGGCACGACGAGTGTGCTGCTGTCGCTGTGGCGCTGTGGCCTCAGCTTGAGCGCCTGCCCGCCGCGGGGTGCTGCGGCGGGGGGCAGCGGGCCATCTGACATGCACAAAGGGTTGCTTCCACAGTAGCCAGCTAGAAAGAGGAACCACATCGGTTGTCATCGCCAGTCGACAGTTACGGCACTTACGACGAGCATCGTGGCGGCGTACTGCAGGCAAGGCCCCGCAGGCGCCGCGCATTTACGCACCCCCCTCCGAGGCTCCCCCCTTGCCGCCCAGGCTGGAGAAGTACGCTCGCTCCCGCTGGACCGACGCCGGCGAGGTGCTGCTGCGCTGGAACGGGCAGGTGATGGAGCCTGCAGGTGTGTGGTGTGGTTTCACATCAACAGGGCCACTGAATGGGAGTGAATTCATGGTTCGAACCATGCACGTGCGCCCTGGCACGTGCAAAGCTGGATGCGTGGGCAGCAAGCACACCGAGGGCGGTCGCTCATCATGCGGCCTGGCCCCCGCGCGCGCGCGCGACGGCTCGCCACCGCACCCCTCCCTCCCTCTCTCCCCTCCAGCCGTTCAGACCTCGCTGGTTCCTGGGTGCAGCCCCTGCCCGTCCCATCCCCTTCCAACCTTGCCGCCCTTGTGCACCGTCTGCCCCTCTCCCCACCCAGACCTGCTCTACCTGCATGGCCGCAACCCCCTGGTGCCCGACGGCAACGAGTACATCATCACAGGGGACTCCGGGCAGGCACGCGGGGGGGGGGGGGGGGGGGGGACAGAGAAGGCCGTCATCCGGGGCAGGTTGCTGCAATACTGCATTAATGCCATTCAACAGCAGGGGAGCAGGCGGGAGGCGCGACGCGCCACCGCCGACCGGCCCCCCCCCCACGCCCTCCGCGCCCCGCCCTCGCCTGCAGGGCATGACCGGCGGCACTATCGGGGGCATCGTCTGCGCAGACCTGATCCTGGGTAAGGCTCTGGCCAGGGCCTGGCCAGGAAAACTCAAGGGGGCGCTCAGCGAGCGGCGCGCGACTCGGCAGAGCTGCACAGCATGCTCGGTCTCAGAGCGTGCTCCGCCCCCGCCCCTGGCGGTGAAGCAGCAGCAGCAGCAGCAGGTGACAAGGCCCCCCCCCCCCACCCAACACACACCCACCCACCCACCACCACCACCACCACCACCGCCCCCCTCTTCCCCACGGCGCCGTCGCTTGGTGCAGGCAGGAGGAACCCTTGGGCTGAAGTGTACGACCCCTCGCGTGCGCCGCCCCTCAAATCGCTGCCGGAGGTGGGTGCACGGGTCCCCGCGCAGAGCTGTGCCGTGTGCCCCACCGGGTCGTGTGCAGCGCAGGCGCCTGCCTGCCTTCCTGCCTTCCGGGCGCTGCCGACCATGCACCCCGCGTTGCGGGACACCCTCTGCCCTCCTGCCCCTTGCCCGCGTCCCCCTCCAGATTGTCGAGGAGGGTGGCCGCCGCCGCCTCCTCTCCTCGCTGCCTCTCTTTGCCGCTGACCCTCAGGGCTGCCCATCTCTGCCTCTGCCTCCCATCTCCACCCTCAGATGTGTCCGAGGAAGGCGCGGTGGCCACCGCTTCCATTGTTGAGCGGGCGCTGCCCCTGCTGCCCACCTCTGCCCTGTGCCCCCCCGCCTTCTCTCAGATCATCGAAGAGGGTGCAGTGACCACCGCCTCCTTCGTGGAGCGCGTGCTGCCCGTGGCGCTGCCCAAGGGCACCATGGAGGCGGGCAGCGGCCAGATCGTGCAGAAGGGCCTGCACAAGGTGGGGGTCTGGGCCCGCAGGGATGCGCGGCAGGCGCAGCAGGCGCGGCAGGAGCAGCAAGGCTAGGCAAGGCTCGGCTTGTTGTGAGCCACCCGCCACCCCTGCCACCCCTGCCCAGGTGGCTGCGTGCTGCAACCACAGCAGGGCTCAGCAGGGTTCATTCTTGCCCCGCCCACCCACCTCATACACACACACACACACACCACACATTGAAGTACATTGCGCCCCTCGTTATTTATTCACCCTCGCCAGGTGGCTGTGTACTGCGACGACCAGGGCCAGGAGCACGCCTTCAGCGCGGTATGCCCCCACCTAGGCTGCATCGTGCACGTGGGTGCTGGCCTTGGGGAGCGTTGAGGGGCCGGGGTGGACGATTCAGCGGCTATGGGTGTCCGCCTTTGGTTATGGGCCCGCGGGCCCGCTGCCGCGGTGCTCTCCCAGCGCCGCTGCCACGCCCAGCGCCGCTGCGTGGCAGCGCTGCTGCACCTCTCAACCCTTCCTGCGCTGACAAGCCTGCCTCCCGCGCCCCTCCCTGCCTTGCCTCCCTCGTGGCGCTGCGTGCCCTCCCTCGCGCCTGCGGCCTGCAGTGGAACAGCCTTGGTGCGCCGGCGCGCGGGCAGGAGGATAGGGGCGTACCCCTCAACCCCCCCCCTCCCCCCCCCCCTCAACCAAACAGCACGCAGCGCTGCCACCTGCCTGCCTGCCTGCCTGCCTGCCCTCAGCCGCTGTCACCAACCCTGTTGTCCCGACCCAGCTGCCTGCCTGCCTGCCCCCCCCGGCTCTGCCCCGCCGCGCTGCAGAGAAGACCTTTGACTGTCCCTGCCACGGCTCCCACTTTGACCGCCAAGGGAGGTGCATCAACGGTGAGCCACTCTGCGCTGCGCTGTGCTGCGC
The DNA here is from genome assembly GCA_002245815.2 of Micractinium conductrix. Taxonomy (NCBI): domain Eukaryota; kingdom Viridiplantae; phylum Chlorophyta; class Trebouxiophyceae; order Chlorellales; family Chlorellaceae; genus Micractinium; species Micractinium conductrix. The sequence goes on from LHPF02000023.1 coordinate 94,767, forward strand.
TCTGCCGTGTTGCGCCGACACTGCGGCGGCTCTGCCGCGCTGCCCTCTGCCGTGCTGCGCTCAGCTGTTGCGCCGACACTGCGGCGGCTCTGCCGTGTTGCGCCGACACTGCAGCGGCTCTGCCCGCTGCCCTCTGCCGTGCCGCGCTCTCACTTGGTGGCAGCACCGCGACCCAGTCCCCCTCTTCGGCCTGTTTGCCCCTCTGCTGACATGATCCTTTTTGCCTCTCCCTCCCCTCGGCCGCTCTCCCCTGCAGGCCCCGCCAAGGGCGACCTGCAGCCCATCCCCGACTGGTGAGGGAGTGGCCGCTTGGCGCCGTGCTCCCACAGACTGGGCTGACGAGTCGCCGCTGGCTCGGAGCCGGCGGCTGCGCACGGTGAACTGCACCAATGCACGAATTGGATGAGCGAAACCATAGCTTCCATGCACATAACCCCTGTACGATTGCTCTCGTTGCCCCTACGTATGTCTTTAGTTGCCTCGGTGTGTTGCACACGTAGAAGGAGGAGCTTGGCGAGAAAGACAACCGCTAGAGGCGCAGGGAGGCAGGGCGAGCAGGCCAATAGGGTGTCAGAGGGCATGAGGTACACAAGTTAGGCCCAGGCTAAGGGTACAAGGAGGCCGCGGGGCTTGGTTCGGCCGCACAGAGGCTCGAATGAAATTGGCAGCAGGTGGGAGGAGCGGTGCCACCTTAACCTAAACCTAAACCTACAGGGGGCTGGCAGCTGCAGGCTGAGCAGGGGACCACGGGTGGCAGCAGCGGGGAGATGAAATCCAACGGATGCAGGGGCGAAAGCGGGGGCAGTGGGCAGATGCTTAGATGCGCTGCGATGGGGACCGACAGGATGGAGGGCGCAGCGGGCCAGGAAGCGGAGAGGATGGGTGAATTGGGATCTCGCAAAGGGCGAGCATGCGCTGAAAGTGGGGGGGACAGGTGCGCCTCGCGCCGCGGTGGCAGCGGGGCGGGGGCAAAGGGGGGTCAAACAAAAGGCGGTGGATTGGATCGAGTGCTTGGATGGATGAATGGATAGATGGCACACTGGTGTGGCGTGTGGCCCAGCCTCACTGCGCCTTGCGGCTGGCGGCGGCAGCGGCGCGCCGGCGCTCCACCCGCGCCTGCCGCTGGAACGCCAGCAGCTGCGCCGCCGGCTGCAGCAGGGCCGCCAGCACGCCGGCCGGGCGCTGGGCGCGGGCGCTGGCGCTGGCACCCTGCAGCACGCTCGCCGCCGCGCCCTGCTGCACAACCTCTTCCTCCTCAGACACCACGGTTGAGGCGTCCTCAGTGGAAGCGTCCTCGGAGAGGGAAACCTCCTCCTCGTCAGACACCTCAGAGGCGTCGCTGTCGCCGCAGGCGCTGCTCTCAGAGGGCGCCAGGGCGGAGGGCTGGGCGGAGGCGCCGCCGCAGGGGTGCGCCAGGTGGAGGCCCTCCAGCTGGAAGAAGAGGAGGTAGAAGCCTGCAGCAACAAGACAGGCGGCATCCCAAGGGCAACAATCAGCACATGGCGAGAGAAAACAACTTGGGCTTGGCGCAAGGCCCCGCGCGGCGCTTGCGCAGGGCCCCTGCGACTCCATTCAGCCATTCTGCATGCATGCGTGCCCCCCACCGGCCCCGCCCAACGCCAGCCTCTGGCACGCACCCTTGGCCATGCAGATGTGCCACAGGGAGTGATACAGCCAGTACTGGCCTGCAGGGGGAGAACGTCACAGGGGAAAGGCACTTCAGGCACAGCACAACATGTCAGCATAATCTAGCAAGCTTTCGAAGGCGCATCATTGGAGCGCACACGCCGCACTGCTGCGGCCGACCCCACGCCTCCCCGTCACGCCGTCTGCGGCCCCTTGGCGCTCTCACGTGGGAAGCGCTCCGGCCAGGGGAAGAACCCAAAGCCGGCGATGAAGAACGCCAGCGTGCGGCGGCCCCGGCGCGGGCAGTACCGCGGCACCGTGTGCCAGCCCTCCACCACCGCCTTGGCCGCCAGCGTGGCCAGCAGCACGCCCAGCAGCGCGCGCGACGCCACCCCCAGGGTCAGCACGCCGTCGGCCAGGCCATGCGCGTAGGCAAGCAGGCCGACGGGGAAGACCAGGTTGGCCAGGGCCTGGGTGGCCACGCTGCGCGCACCCACCGCGTGCCCGCACGTCCGCGCCAGCAGCGCCTGCGTGACAAAGGTGGATAGGAAAACACATGACACAGAGTCGGAGAAGCAGGCGGTTAGGAGCCACAGCAGGAGCCCCGGGCCGCGCCCGATGCAGCCAAGAACAGCTACGGCACAGCGTGATGAACGCGAAGAGCTCACCTGCGCGCAAAGGATGTCCAGCCCTCGCCAGGTGGGGCCAGACAGGCCCAGGAAGTGGGCGCCGGCGATGCCCTGCGGCGGCGTGCACGGGCGACATGGTGGGTGAGCGACGTGGCCTGCCCAGCCGCAGCACGGCTGCACAGCGGCGGCAGCAGCGGCAGTGGGTACCACCGCCCGCCGCGGCATGGTTGGCTGTGCACAAGTGCGTCGGTTTCGCAAAATAGCGCGTGCCAGCTGGATCGCCTCGCACCTCGGGATGCATGTGAAGGTAGTGGTAAATCATGGCCAGCACCCAGCCCACGAGGAACACCGAAAAGTCGAGGTACCGCCCTCGCTTCCAGAACAGGCCGAGGGTCTGCGGTGCCCGACAGGGAGAACGCGCGGGGCGGGGAGGTGAGGCAGCGCGGGAGCGCGAGTAGTTGGGTGCTGGGCCGTGCCGAGCGCTGTGTGCAGGGAGCGCAGTCGCGACAGCCGCGGGCACGCATCAAACAGAGGCCCAGGGTCTGCAGAAGGACAAGGTGAAGCACATGCAGGCAAGACGGGCGGCCAAGTTGGGGCTGATGCAGCAACAGCAGGCGGGCCGCCCGCGGCACTCTCCAAGCGTCGCACCCTCGTCATCGGCCACATGGTGAGGAGCGGCAAGCTGTCCATCAGCAGCACTCCGGTGTTGGCCTGCACCACGCCCTTGTCCAGCGGGACCGTCGGCAGGCTCGCATGCGCGAGCTCAAGAAACATCTCCATACTTGCTGCGGAAAGGGGAGCGAGCGGCGAGCAGGCTGCGGCGTCAGCGCCGGCGGCGGCAGTGGGGCGCGCAAGACGCTGCGGCGCCCGTGCGTGAGTCACGACCGTCGGTAGAGCGGCACAGCGGGGGGGCGTTTGGCGTTCTGCAGTCCTCACCGAGCCGAGATGCGCACGTTCGGTCAGGAGCGCTTCGCCCGTGAGGCGCGCCGCCCTGGACAGCGTGTGAGCGGGCCGAAGACGCGGGACTCTGGCGCTGTGGTCCCGCAACGGGAGTGTCGGTGCTGCTAGCCTGCAGCCGCTGAACGCTGTCGGCAACGGACGCAGATGGGACTATAGCGAGCAGCGACACAGCGGAGAAACGCAGGGGCTGGGGGAGGAGAAGCCGGCGGTAGCACCAGGCGGCTCGCCGCGAATGCCAGCTGGCTCACCCTCGCCGCGGCGCAGGCGCAGCACGCAGCAGCTTCATTGCTCAGAGCAACGAGTTCGTGTCGCAGCTGACTCTCCCTGGGCGCCTGGGAGACAGAAGTGAGAATGCTGGCGGGAGCCCAGAGGCAGCAGAACGCAAGCACGAAGCACAGAACAGCCGTCGCCCTGTTGCCGCAAGCGTCAAACGAGGGTCTGCTGCTCAACCGGCACCTGGCTGCATGACCCGTTTGCACGTGTCACACGAGGCTGAGAGGGCGCATGGCTGGTCCAGCTGCCGCGGCCGCCGCGCGCGCCGTCACGTCGCCAGCCCCGCCAGCGCCTCTTTTGTGGCGGGCGGCAGGTCCAGGGCTAGAATGTACTGGCCCAGCTCCAGAAAAGACCGGGGCTGCAGGAGGGAGGGCGTGTGAGGAAGCTCATGCTGGAGCAGAGCACAGCCCAGTGAGCGGCAGTGGCACGGGGGAGGGCCCGCCGTCGCAGCGCGGCTGCCTGCCCGCCTGCCCCGCTGTGCGCTGCGCCTCACCCCCAGCGAATAACAGCCCGGCTTGTCAGGCATGTGCGCCAGCCAGCCGTCCATTGTGAGCTGGAGCGGGCAGAGGGCAACAGTACAGAGGGGGCAGGTGAGGCATCGAAGCCAGCCGCGCTCTTACTTACTTGCCTTGAAGGCAACCTTCCAATGGCAGACAGAATGCGGACGAGCGTGCTCTGGCACTGCGCACTCCGGCACCGCACAGGCGCCGTGCGCGTGTATGAAAGCAAGCAGCCAAGCCAGCCAGCAGCCCAGGTCACCCCACAGGGCCCACCTGCGCCAGCGTCGTCTCGCGCTCCCGCATCCCAAGCTTGGCCAATTCATCCGCCTGCAGACAGGGAGAGATTGGGGGTGGAGTTGGGGGCGTGACGGCGAGGCGTGCGCCGGACGTGCACGGCGGGCCAGCAGGGCCGCGTGGCCAAGGGTGCAGCTCACAGGTGCGCTCCCTCCCAGCTGCATGCAAGCACGCGTCTCTCAGACTGCAGTGCCTTCAGACCAGTGCTCGGCCACCCTGGCGCAGGGAGCCCGGCGCACCTGCATGCGCAGCGCCTCGATTTCTGCATCAACCTCCGCTCCCTCCTGCGTCTGTGGCAGCTCCGCCCTGCACCAACATTGATGCGCATGCAGGGGGCGCAGCAAGCGGCAGATGCTGGCATCAGGCACGCAGGCGGCCGGGCGTAGGGGCGTACACAGCGCGCGGCGGGCAGGCAGGCATACTATACCCCCTCCTGCATGCTGCAGAGCCCACCCACACGTGTGCAGTCCACGCTTCAACCCTCCCCGTGGCACCAAGCCCAGGCGCACCTGACCGACAAGTTTAGCGCCTCTCGTGACGTGAGGTAGCCCAGCCCAGCTGCAGCGCTGCCGGAGGAGGCGATGCGCTCCAGCTGTCGGTGCCACAGGGGGGCGGGGCGGGGGGTCGTGGGGACACCAGCAGCGGGGCACAAGCAGCCAGGGCAGCTGTGCCACTAGGAGCGGAGGGTGCTGGCACGCGCGCGCCTGCCGCTCGGCAGCAGGCTGTACCCAAAACCCTCCACGCTCAGCGGCACCCTACAAGGCAGGATGGCTCCAGACCAACCACCAAAGCACCCAGGTTGGTACCGCGCCGCCGGGACCCACCAGGGCACGGAAGTAGGCTGTGACGCGCGTGTCTGGCTTGCCGTCCTTTGCGCCCCGGTACTTGACCGACCGCTTGCTGGGCTCGTCGGCCTCGCGGTTCACAAAACCCAGGTAGTGTTCTCCGTCTGCCTGAACAGGTATTGCGACACAGGGGAGGAGGACGCCAGGCCGGCAGTCATGCAGGCTCGGCGAACAAAGGCTTCAGCCGGCGCTGCCGCCACTCCACTCGCCAGGCTCACTCTCAGCGTGCCGCCGCCGCCACGAGATCCGGCCAACTTGGCCCAGCAGGCCGCCGCTGCCCCGCCCGCAGCAGCCCAGCACACACCAGGTAGCGCACGCGCCGCAGCTCAAACTTTGCGAAATCCAGAGCCTCGTTGACCTCCGCCACAAAGTGAAGGTAGCCGGCGTCTAAAATGGGGGTGATGGGCCCGCAGCAGGCGCACTAGTTAATGCAACAGTGCGCGTGGGCGTGTGCGGCGGTCACAACCACACCACGGGCCCCTTTGATTCACCGCATAGCATGCAGGCGCACCGCTGGAGGACCCCGTGATTTCACGGTACAGCTCCTTGGCTTCCGCCTCCTTGGCATACTGCCGCGCCATCATGGCCTGAAGGAAGCAGTGGCGGTAGGCGGGGTGGGCGCCGCCGCCGCCGCCGTCGTCGCCGCCTGCCGCCGCTGCTGCTGCTGCCGCTGCTGCTGCCGCGGCGGCTTCTCGCTTTACACGAGGAGCCATGGCTGCGGGGGCTCTGCGGCGGGCCGGAGCAGGCAGGAGAGCGCGTGCCGCGAGTTTCAAGTCGCCGCTGGCACAAGAAGGTCGCCGCTGGCAATCAGAGCATGTAGCAAATCGAAGACTTGCCGAAGGGGAGCACGGAGTGGAAACACGCCGACACAGGCAACCTGCATTGTGTCCGCCGTGCCCCGCGGCACCAGGGCCACCTACACCATTCCCCCTGTAAGGCCCACCCGGCCCGCAGGCTTCCCCGCCAGCTCTGTGCTGTATAGCATAGTCTCTGGTATTATTCTGGACATCTATGAGCGTCTCCTGGGAGCCGCGTAACGTCCGCAGAACGAATGCGCGAGTTGAGAAGCGCACTGGCAAGGCCTGAGAGCCTGTGCGCGCTTGTACAGCTGTGCACCATATGCCCAAAGCCGCTTTGGAATCAGCAGCTCGCGCCGCAAGGGTGAGACGCGAGGTGATCACTCCTGCGCCCAGGCGCCTTGCTCTGCCACTGCCGCTTAGCCAATTTGAGTCGTAACGGTTACAAAGTGTTCTGAGCGAGTAGAGAATGTGCAAAACACGATACAGAGCAAAGTGCAAAGCATGCCTTCCTCCCCTTGCCACTTGGGCATGGCCTGCAGGCTGCAGCACCCTGGCTGGACCCTCCAATTGCTGTGCAAGCCGGCCGCAGGCACAGCGCAATAGCACTGTTCCATTCACTGCACTGCCGCCGTCGCCGCCACCGCCGCCGTTGCTGCCGCCTCTGCTGTCTGTCGCGCCGCCACCCGCATGCTTGCTGCCGTCGCCGCCTTCCAACGCTTCACCTGCTGCGGGACGCGATGATGTGACGCCTGCGCACCCTTGTGCCCGCGCTTCGTGGTGCCGTGGATGTTGCCAGGGATGGTGACGCCACGCATCTGCAAGGGTTGCTCGATGGATTGTGTGAGTGGCAGCGCAGCGATCCTCCCCGCTGCGGTAGCATGCACACTGCATGGCTACAGTTTGCAGCATTGCTGCAGCTCCAGCGCTGACCGTCCGCCCACTGCCACAACCCCCCTCGCCCCCACACCTTCTTTTCCTTCTGGCTGTTCAGGTACTGGGGGAACCATTTCGGATGCTGTGCCGCCTCGTCATCTCGCTTGCGTTTGGAGGTGCGCCCCTGCAGCAGCCCGCGAACCTTGCGGTGCCAGGGCTGGCGTGTCTTCTCCTGCTTGCTGTCCTTGCTGCGCAGCGCCACACGCCGCTCCTTCTTGCCGGCTGATTGTTCGGTCTGCGGCAACTGCGCCTCCTTCAGCATGCCGTCCACCGTCTGCCGTAGAGCCGCTGCCTGGTCGGCTACCTCAGCCAGCTGCTCACGCGGCAGGGTCAGTGCTGCATGGCTCACATAGCTTAGGTCTTGGCGCAGCTTTGCCACAATAGGCTCAGCATTGCTTTGCACCCGCTTGATGGCTGCAGTGGAGGCCGAGCGTGCTGCGATGATGGCGGCGCGCTCCTTGCCGCCCATGTCAGGCCCCAACGGCTCAGACTTGGGCTGCTGGAAGGTGCGTGGGGCCGGGATGGGGATGGGCTGCACCAGTGGAGGTTGGAGAAAGGTTTCAACGTGGCAGCTGCAAGTAGCGTGCGTCCGCGAGCGCAGCGGTCGCCTTGCATCTCAACCTGCTCCTCCCTCCCCCCCCTTCCGACCAGCCTGGCCTGCCTTTTGCTGCCACTCACCTCGTCCTTGTTCTCTGCTTCTTGGCACGCTGTTGCAGGCAGGTAGAGCCCTGCAAACTCTGGCAGCTGGGCGGCAGCCAGCAGGTGGCAGCAGGTGCCGTGGAGCATCTGGTCATGGCAGCTGCAGAAGCCGTCCCGGGGGCGGAAGAACACGTTCTTCTGACCGTGTGTGAATGTGGGGCAATGGCACAAGCGCCTGCTAACAGTCTCGCTGCCCCGCCGCTCCTCCTGCTCCTCGCCCACTACAATCGTGCCAAGGGAGAGTAGCTGTGCTGCCGCCGCCGACCGCCGGTTCAAGGTGAAAGGGTACACCCGCGTGGCCGCTCGCACATGCTTGCAGACCCGCTCCGCTGCAGAGCAGAGGAGAAGAACGATAGACGCTGGGCATGCGCAGACGGGAAGTGTTGGTGCCAGCACGTGTGTGCCATAGACTGCAGTGCTGTGCCCGCTCGTCTCCGACCACCACTGCCCCTCATCCGGTGTCCCCTGCCCACCCTCCTGCCCGCCCCTCACCGCTGTAGGGGCATGTGCAGCTCAGGTCGCCCACGCACACCGTGTTGCTCCCCACGTTGTAGGTGAGGTCGGGGATGCCCACCACTGCCGGCCGGACCTTGCCGCTCGCCACCAGCGCCTCCACCTCCGCCTCCTCCTCTGCGGCGTGGTGAAAAACACAAGTGGTGCGCTGTATGTTGCATTGGCAGATGTTTGTGCCTGAAGCAACAAGCATCCCTCCTCCTCGTCCCCCTCCCAGTCCTCACCAGGTTATTGGTGTCGGACATGAGGTCAAGCACCTCCAGGCGGCCCCACCAGGCCCAATGCGAGGCGCAGCCCTCCCAGCACGCCTTCATCTTCTTCTCCACCTCCAGGTAGCCCTGCTCGCGGCACCACCTGTAAAACTGATCCAGCTGCAGGGCAGGGCAGGAGGGTCGATGGATGGCGATGCGTTGGGGGTTGTTTAAATGGTGATGCGTGAATGCCTCGTCCCCGACTGTGGCTGCCCGAGCACCCCCCTTTCTTGCCGCCTTGACTACCTGCACACCCTCTGTGCTCCCCTCTCCAGCCCCACCCACCCTATGCCTCACCTCCAGCTTGAAGATGGTCGGCTCTTTGAGCCGCGCCAGCGAGGCAAGCGACACCATGGCCGCATTCTGCATCTCCTTGCTGGTGACGCCCGACTCTGCGCTGCGGATGAACCGCTCCCATTCCTGCAGGAAGTGGAAGTAGCACAGCAGGTACCCGCTGGCCTCCCCGCAGCGCTTCAAATCGTCCACTGCCGCCATCTCCACCTGCGCCTTGTCAATCATGACGTGCCCGTACACAAAGGTGCTGTCTCCCACGCTCCGGGCCTGCAAACAAGGGGGAGCGCGGGCAGGGGAAGGGGGCAGGGTGCTCTCGACACCATGCATGTGCAATGTCACCCTTGCATTGCTGTTCGCCGGTCAGCAGGAGGCAGGCAGGTGCTCCTGTACGCATGTGGGTGTATATTCAACTGCTCATCCCTCCCCTCTGTGCCTGCCCTTACCCCCTCCATAAGCGTGCGCAGAAACAGTGCCACGTTGGCTGATGTGTCGCCGCCCTTGCCGACGACCATGAAACCTACAGGCACACCCATGCCGCTCTCGTCTTGCACCTGCCGGGAAGGGTGGGTGGGTGGGGGTGAGCACAAAGCAGGCAGGGCAGGGGTGGCAGCGCCGGCAGTGCACAAGTGCATGGCAGATGCGTGGCAGTTGCGTGGCAGGCGAGGGGCAGGCTACGAGCTCCCTACTCCGCCCTCCGGTCGCACCACGAGGGCGTACAGCGGGTAACGTATTTGTTGGTGCCGAAAGTCGCGTCCAAGTGCACCAGGCGTGGGCCAAACTCGTTCAGCATGCGCTTTTGGAAGGGGGTCTGAACGATGATAATGAGTGCCTGCCCCTCTCCCCCTGGTGTGCAGGGCGCTTCGAAAGGCTGGTAGAAGCCGAGGCAGCCTGCCTCCCGGAGCTTTGGCACTGTTCCCGCCAGCGCCGCCGGGTCGGAGGTGAGGTTGAGGCCCTGGTCACGCAGCATGCGCTTCCGTAGGGCTGTGATTTGGGCGAGGGTGGGGCAGAAGCGGGCATCGCCAAAGTCCAGCCAGCTGGAGTCGGGTGCGTTGGAGGGCTTGTACTGGGCGTAAATGGCGTTGCGAATCTTGAGGGGGCGCACGCCGTTCTCCAACAACAGCAGGATTTGGCACTCCACCTCGGGGCTCAGCTTGAGGGCAGCACGGTCGGTGGCGCTGGCGGGGTCGTGGAACTGGTGGCTGCCAGACTGCCAGATGGAGACGGTGCCGGTGCCGTCATGCTTAAATTCCAGCGTGAAGGGGCAGGCGCACTTGCGTGCATGCGCGCACATCCAGACATGCTTCCACTTGCCCAACACTGCCTTCTGCAGGCCAATGCGGATGCCGGCAATGCTGGCGTTCTTGTCCACTGCAGGCAAGGGAGGGGAGAAGGAGAGAGAAGGGAGGAGTGGAGAAGTGGGTGAGCCGAGGGCAGGGGCAACAGGTGCAAGGAGATGACCAGGCACCGACGGCTGCTCCCCCCCCTGCAGCCGCTGATCCTGCTGTATCCTACTACCTGCTGCTTCGTAGTGCAGGGCCTGCACGTCATCGTCAGAGAGGTCGGTGATGCTGCGTGTGCGCAGGGTGAGCTCCAGCATCAACCCCGAGCTGGGCTTGCGGCGCTGCAGGTCAGGGTTGCCCGCTGTCGTGTGCCAGTTGTGCAGGAAATCTTGCACCTTGGTCACTGGCACCGTTCCGAGCAGCTTGCGGTCCGGCGGGCCGGTGTTGCAGCCCTCGGGCGGCGGCTCGGTGGCATGCAACTGGTGAGCGGGCAAGTACACCCGCTTCGTCTCGCCCTCCACCTCGCAGGTGTATCCCCAGCCACGCTGCACACGAAGGTGGGGGGTGGCAAGCAGGGGTGGTGAGGGGTCAGGCAATGGCAAGGGAAGTGTGACAGCAGGGCAGCATGCATTGGTGGCTGAGCGTGCGCTGAGCGTGCGATGGCGGCTGAGCGTGCTCTGCCCGCCTCCCCGCTGTCGCGCCTAAGGCTTGTTCTGACCTGCGCCACTGTGGTGCCCCTTTTGCCCTTGTGTTGGCCCAGCACCACCAGCACGGGCTGCTGCAGGCCACTGGGGCTTATGCGGCTGCTGTGGGGGATGAGTGCCACCTCCAGGGACGTCTCTTTGAAGGCTCGCTGCCGCGCGCCAGGCCGCTCCCACTCCACAAACCAGGTGCGTGTGCCGTCGCTGGCGGGGGTCCCGTGGCGTCGAATGCAGCTGTAGCCGTGGTCTTCGTCAGTGGACTTGTGACCCAGGGAGTAGACCGACGCGCCGATGCAGTGCACTGGCGCTTGCTGGGGTGGCTGTTTGGGATCCTCGCCTGCAGTTGGTGCCGCTGCCGCCGCCGCCACCGCCACACTAAGGCGTCGCCGTGCCGATTGCCTTCCACCTGCTTTGCCTCCCACCACTGCAGGCATGAGAGATTATTTGATGGTGGAAATGTTTTACTCGTACAGGCAGGCGTCACGCCAGCTGCGAGCTGTAGATGCAAGCCGCAGGCGGTTGTGCCAACAGTCACCTGCTGTGGCGGCAGCGTGCCCAAGTGTTGGCGACGGCAGAAGGCGCTGCGCGCAACATGCCATTGCCATTGCCATTGCAATACTCAGCAAGTGTAATCGCGTACAGCTAGTGGAACATCCTGTAGGGCAGCAACGGCGAGCAGGGGGAGTGAAGCGGAGCCTTCGGTGGCGGCGGCGGCGGCGGCACTTCAAAAAACCCACTTGTGAACGGCAACGAATGCGCCTGCAGCTCGTCAGATACCATTCTTACGCCGACTGAACGTGATTAGGACGCGCGGCGGCCGTTAAAGCACAAGGGAACGAGTGACTTTGCGCCTTCAGTAAGTCGCAGCAGCCAAAAGCGCGCTTTCTGGGCCCTGGAGCGGCGATTTTAGGGAGCCCAAATGACCAATATGACGACTCAAATCGAGCGATGAAGCGTAGGACAGCGCCAGGCGGCCAATGAGCCTTACAGGGGGAATGGTGTAGGTGGCCCTGGTGCCGCACGGGCTGCGCCTCCGTTCGCTTTCTGCAGCCCCTTGGAAGCCTGGCCATCGTCCTCGCAACATCCACTGGCCCTACCAAGCACGCCGGAGAAGCGCTGAGCGCCTTGAGGCCGCGCCCTCGCCACGCCGTGGCCCACCTACCGCCGCCGCCCCGCCGCTGCCAGGACCCCAAGTCCAACCCAGGCGCGTGGCGGGGCAGCCGCGCGTGTCGTGAGCGTGTCGAGGGTTTGGCGGCGTGAGCCCTAGAGCCGCCGCTGGTGTCGCCGCTGAGTTGCCGTCGACCTGCCGCTGCTCCGCACCGCCCTCTCAGAGGGGGCGCGCGCCTCGGGAGACGGGACCGTCACACCGCTCCATCTCTCTGCAGGCCTTTTGCGGAGCCTGTAGTCCGCATCATGGCCGGGCCGCTTCGCAAGGTGGGGGAGAAGATGGAGGAGGCTGTGGGGGTGCACGCCCGCCCAACCGCAGCGCCCGGCGCACCCGCTGCCACCAGCGCCCAGCCGGAGTGGGCCACCTCCGAGCACTACCCCGGTGGGTGATGACGGGTGGCTGAGAGGGTGATGGAGACGAAACAGGGTTTTGCCTGCCCTCTCGTACATCCTCCCTCGAGGGTCACGTCGCCGTGCCTGCTCGCCCCCGCTTGCTGTGGTTGCTGCCGCCGCGTTGCGCCAGGGCACGCCGCTGTACAACACCCCCTTCAGCCCGCAGCCCGCCCTGCAACCCCTGCAGGCGAATCTGGCGAGCCGCGCACCTACCCTGATGAGCCTGCCCCTGCCGCGCCCAAGGTGGGCGGTACTGCAGCAACCGGCAAATGAGGGGTGCTCTTGTACTGATGGTACTGCACCTCGCCATTGATGTTTGATGTGAACCCACTCGCCAGCAGGTGACTTTGATGAATGATGTACGATGTGAGGGTGAAGGTGTCTTTGACGAATTCACACCCTCACATCGTACATCATTCATCAAAGTCACGTGAGGGTGAACCCTCACATCGTACACCATTCATCAAAGTCACCTGTGAGGGTGAACCCTCACATCGTACATCATTCATCAAAGTCACCTGTGAGGGTGAACCCTCACATTGTACATCATTCATCAAAGTCACCTGCTGGCGAGTGGGTTCGCATTACACGTTACCCACGATGAGAGCAGCCCTGCCGTGTGGCGTGGGTGGGAGGCATGATTGGCACGTGCACTGGCATTCCCCCCGCCCTTGCCTGCCCGCTTGCCTACCTCCAATCCGCCCCGTTACAATGTACCCCGCGCCACCTGGCTGCTAGCGACGGCATCCGCCGCTGCTGGCCCTGAACGTCACACTGACCACTTCAAGGAGCCGGTCGCCAAACGCTATCCACTATCCACTGTGCCACGCCCTCATCCGCCCGCCACATCTGCCAGCGCCGTCCTGCGCACATCGCCCCCCTGCAGGCGCAGACGCAGGCTGCAGGTGCCACCGCCAAGCACCGCGTCGACTTGTCCAAGATGTCGCCGCACGCGCAGGCAATCGTGTGAGTGGGGCCGGCCGTCGCAGGCGCAGTGGTTGGCATGAGGTGCGCTGACTGAGATGAGGGGCAGGGACGGGGGCCCCCCATGTCGAACCCGTTGCGGCGGCAGATCCGAGTAGACGGTGCCGCACGCGCGGGCAACCTCGTGAGTGGGGTTCCTGAATCATTCAAAAGTGGAGATAACCCCCAACATCATAGTTTAGTCTTGTCAGGCGTGGGATCGCAGGGCGGGGAAAGGAGGGTGTCGGTGGTGCGGAGGCCGCGTCCAAGCGCCGCCCCCACCCCTTCCCGCCGGTGCGTGTGCAGGAGGGAGCGGCCGCGCTCTCGTGGGTGGGACCTGACTTGAGTTGCACACGCATCGCAACCCACAGGGCAAAAGTGAGCAGGAGGTCGGCCTGCCGGCTGCCTTGCCTGGCAGCTGCATAGTGATGGATGCGCTCGCCGCGGCGGTCCTCACTCAGATGCCCCCCCCCCCCCCCCCCCCCCGCTGCACCCACCCGCCTGCAGGCAGGAGGTGGGGCGGGAGCTGGAAGAAGCCACCGACATCATTGGCTGAGGCTCGTTGCAGTGGCGGCACCACAGCCGGCGCTGCCGTACATGCGGGGTGGTCTCCAAGGAAGCGGCACGCTGTTGCTCTGTGATGCGCGAGACCGCTCGTGCCAGTAGGCCTTCCGCATGTGCGGCCCTCCGGGACGCTAAGCGCAGCGGTTGGGTGTGGCACAAACAACATCCCAAACCTGCTGAAAGTACCCCACCTGCATGCCCCCCATGTATGCTTGTTACTTCATGTTACGTCATATCGTTTGCGACATACAACAGACAGGCCGACGGCTGCTTATTGAAGCGACACAACTGGGCGCCGTGCTCTGCGTGCTGCCGTCGCCGCCGTCGCAGCCGTCGCGACCTACAGAGCTGCTATCACCCACGTTCTGCATCCGGTTCGCCTTTCGCGATTGCGTTCTCCCACCTTCTGACGCTGCCCCGGTTCGCCTCGCAATCCCTCCGCGCTGTCGCGCGCTCCCCAGCTAACAGCGCGTCTCTACCCTAGAGCAGGAGCGTCACGGTGCAGCGTGCGATACAGCTAGGCTCCGCCCTTCCCAGTTACCTCTCGCCGCCGCCGCCGCCGCCTGCAGCCAGTGCCTGCGGCTGCTTCCTTTAGGCCAGCGTGAGCATGATTGTGGAGGTGTGCGTGGACTCCCTGGAGTCTGCACTCGCTGCAGAGGAGGGAGGCGCTGACCGAGTGGAGCTCTGCTCGTGCTTAGCAGAAGGAGGGGTGACCCCCAGCCAAGGTGAGGCGGGGCGGGGCGCAGCAGCATGCGGCGCATGGCGCCCAGGCGCAGCGCGTTGTGGCCCGGTGCCGCTGCCGCCCCCGGCAGCGCGGCGCGCTGCTGCTCCAGTGGTGACAGATGCGGCCCGCCACACCCTCTGGCCTGTCGAACCTCCTGTGCAGGCCTGATGGCCGCTGTGTGCCGTGCGCTCACGTCCACGCGTGTGCACGTCCTCATCCGGCCGCGCCCAGGCGACTTCCTGTACAGCGACCAGGAGCTGCAGGCACGTGCCGGCTTGTTCACTGGGAAACCGGGGGGGGGAGGCAGGGTGTTGCATTTTGCAGCGGCTTGCGCCTGCGCCTGCCCCAGTGCGCATTCCCTGCTGCGCTCCCTCAGGATGCACCCACGCCGCACCTTGTCCCCTCCCTCTGTGATCCCTGCCTCAGGTCATGCGTGCCGACGTGCTGCACGCCGCCAGCTGTGGGGCGCACGGCGTTGTGCTAGGGATGCTGGACGCGGCGGGGCGGGTGGCGACCGACCAGCTGCGCCCCTTTGTAGAGCTCTGCTCAGCGCTAGGTTGGTTTGTAGAGTTAGGGTGGAGAGTTATTTCCTGGGCAGGAGGATTGCAAAGCACCGCCCTTGTCGCTGCAGCATCTCGGTCTCACTACCACCGCACCTGCCGTCGTCGCCACTGCCGTGCTGCTGCCGCCGCCCCACCCCCCTCGCCCACCCCCTGCCAGCCCTGGACTTCACCTTCCACCGTGCTGCTGCCACCGCCCCTTCCCCCGCATCCCCCGCCCCCTCATGCGCCGCCCCAGGCCTGGACCTCACCTTCCACCGTGCCTTTGACCTGGCCCGAGACCAGCGCAAAGCGTTGGACGACCTGGTGGCCTGCCGCGTGCGCCGCGTGCTGTCGTCTGGTGAGCCCCGCTGCACTCTGCATTTTTTGTTTCCCTGTAGCAAGCATGCTGTCCTCTGGTGAGAGAGAGCAGGCTTGCTTGGCGGGAAGACAGGCTCGCAGCCGCTGCCAGCTGTGACGTGCCGCGCATATTCCTACCTCGTGCATGAGGTCTTTGCCCCGTCCTTGCCCCTTCCTCGCCCCGTGCGCCGCAGGCGGCCAGCAGACGGTGATGGAGGGATTGCAGCAGCTGGCGGCGCTGGTGGCGGAAGGCAGCGGCCGCATCAGCATCATGCCAGGGGGAGGGGTGGACGCTGAGAATGCGGCGACGGTGGCGCGGGTGACAGGTGGGCATGGGACTTTGCCTGGGTGGCCGGTGCCGAGCTGCCGGGCAAGCTGTTAGGGAGGGGAGAGCCGCCTGCTGGGACAACCCCCGCCCTCAACATGCACCATCAACTGTTTTGTTTGCAAGGCAGGAACAAGTATGACAGGGTGGTTGCACCAACGCATCACTGCAGGCTGCAGCGAGGTGCACGGCACCTTCAAGCGCAGCGTGCCCAGCGCGATGACGTACCGCCACACGGGGGTGTCGTTTGGGGGAGACGATTGGAAGCGGCAGGTGACCGACGCGGCGGCGGTGGAGCGGGCCAAGCAGGCGCTGCAGGCGATCGACCCTGCCATGGAATAGTCTGCTGCTGCTGCTGCTGCAGCAGCGGCGGCGGCAACGGAGTGGTTTGGCAAGGGCCTCTGCCCGTTGTGCCAAGCTAGGCATGCACTGGGACGCGTCTGCCACTCCACACGACTGCCTCAAGGATGCCATGCTGCTACTTCTGTTGCAAGGGGTGGCAGCACACGAGTGTTATCATTACACATAATTTAGATCGACCAAGCTTTCCAGTGCTGCAGAAGAGACCGCGTCCAAGCTTTGCTTGTGCACAAGGCGCTCAGGCTGCAAACGCCGGCACCGCGCCGTCTATGAATCTGACGAGCTGCCGCGCCGCCGCCGCATGCGCCGCAGCGTCGGGGTGGGCCAGGCAGAAGGCGCTGCCGTTCATGGCTGCGCCGTCCAGCTGCGCAGGCGCGTGTGGCAAAGGGAGGGCACGGTTCGAAGCGGTGCTGGCAGCACCAGCAGGGTACTGCGCAGAGCCAGCGTGAGCACGAGCAGAAGAGATTGTGAAGACGCCCCATGCTCTGCCTGTGACACCCCCCCACTCGGCAAACCAAGCCCAGGCTCCCACCCACCCCAGCCACCCACCTGCAGAAAGAATGTGTTTGGCAGGGCTGCCTGCTGCAGCCGGGTGGCCGCGGCAGCCATGTACTGCAAATAAAACGCGGTCTGCGGACATGGGTGGAGCGTGCCGGGGGCACCGGGGTGCGGTGGGTGGCGCTGGGAACAGCACGCCAGCTGGCACACCAGCAGCGACAGGCTGCCAGGCACACGCCCTTCCCACCAACCGCCGCTTGGTCGGCCCCCCCTCCCCCCCCCGCTGCAGCAACCTGCGGCAGCGTCTTGGCATGCAGCGGCCGCGTGTACAGCTGCAGTTGCACTTCCAGCGGCCACGTCATCACCACGAGTGCGGCTGCCGGGTGGGTGGCCCGGATCTGCGCACGGCGAAGAGCAGCAGCGGGGGCAGACGGTCAGCTGAAGCGCAGCACGTGGCAGCGCTTGCTTCAACAGCGCATTCTGCATCATACCTGTGCCCCCCCCGACCTGTGCCCCCCCCAGCACACTCACATCACGAACAAGAGCCTCAAACTCCGCCAGCCAGAGCTGCAGCGTGGGCGGCGCATTGCGGAAGGGCTGCACTTTTTTGTCATCTGACAGCGTCCATTCATGGAAGTCGTTGGTGCCCCCCGCCATGACCACCACCTGCTTGCATGCCAGGGCATTTGGCAGGGCAAGTGAGGGGATGGGTTGGAGCGCAGCCAGGAGTGTGAGCACGCCGCTCATGCAAGCTGTGTGTGCCCCCCGCCATGACCACCCAGCTGCCGCTGTCCGCCCGCCCACCAGCCCACCCATCCACCCACACCCACCCACCTGCGGCTGCCACGAGCTGTCGTTGTGCCTGCTGTCAGGGTCCAGAGCGTCGGAGCGGGACAGCAGCTCAAACATGCGGGGCGAAGCTTTGCGGGCCTGCGCCGGCTGCAGCTCGGGCAGGCGCCTGCGTCAGCACGG
This sequence comes from Micractinium conductrix, assembly GCA_002245815.2. Classification (NCBI taxonomy): domain Eukaryota; kingdom Viridiplantae; phylum Chlorophyta; class Trebouxiophyceae; order Chlorellales; family Chlorellaceae; genus Micractinium; species Micractinium conductrix. The sequence goes on from LHPF02000023.1 coordinate 112,230, forward strand.
GGGAGGGCGGGGTGGGGTTGGGGTGGAAAGCAGGGTGGCTGGGGGTGGGCGATGAAGGAGGCCAAGGTTCGCCCACAGCTTATGTGGCAGGCAGGCAGGCAGGCAGGCAGGCAGGCAGGCGGGCGGGCAGGCGGGCGGGCAGGCAGGCAGGCGGGCAGGCAGGCAGGCAGGCAGGCGGGCAGGCAGGCGGGCAGGCACCTCCACCAAACACGGGCGTGGCCATGCCGAGCGGTCCACCCCAGCAGGGGCATGGCCGCGCGCCGCTCACTCTTTGGGCCACACCGCCAGCCCTGCGCCGCTCCAGGCCAGGTGCTGAAAGTTGGCCTGGTAGTGACGTGCCACCAGCGGGCCTGTGGGGGCAGATTTGGAGCAGGCGAGGGACTCCCTCAGAATCCCCGTGTGGCTGCAGCCCCTTCCTACTCCCGCATTGGGCGGAGGGTAGCGCTGGCTGCAGGGCGCACACGGCGCAGCGCCAGCCCCGGCCCCCAGCCCGGCGCCCCTCCCACACCCACCGTACGACTGCAGCGAGTCAGTGGCAGACGTGAGTCGATGCGGGCTGCGGCAGCCAGGCGGCCCCACGTTGCCCGCCCCGACCGTGTAGCTGTCGCCCAGGAAGAGCAGGCGCCGCCCGGTGCGCGCGCCGCGCGACGGCGGCGGCGGCAGGAACCGCCCGCCGGGGGGGAGGCCCACAGTCTGCAGCCAGGCGGCGCCGGCGCGGGGCTCCGACACCTTGTGAACCGTGAGCGTGTGCTCGCCTGGCGAGCGGACCGGGGGGGGGGGGGGGGGGGGTCCAGGAAGCCAGGGGTAGGACCGTTGGCGTGCCGCCCTGGCAGCCCTGGCCTGGCGGTTTGACCGAGAACCGGCTGCATGCTGTGCCGGGCCATTTGCTCAGAGTACGAGCAGATCGAACACAGCAGCAGCGTGTGCCTGCCTCTCCCCCCCCTGCAACTCCCAGCAGTGCCCCACCCACCTGCAGACAGCCCCTCGTGCGTCCACGTCAGCACGGGCTGCCCCGGCGTGGTTTGGTTGCTGCCCACAAGCACGCCGTCCACCTCAAACTGCAGTTTGGAAGTCAGGTTGACTTCAGTGATCTATCGAGCACTTCAAAACATACTATGACGGTAGCGTTCATCAATCAATCAATCAATCAATCAATCAAGCAAGCAAGCAAGCAAGCAAGCAAGCAAGCAAGCAAGCAAGCAAGCAAGCAAGCAAGCAAGCAAGCAAGCAAGCAAGCAAGCAAAAGCAAGCAAGCAAGCAAGCAAGCAAGCAAGCAAGCAAGCAAGCAAGCAAGCAAGCAAGCAAGCAAAAAGCAAGCAAGCAAGCAAGCAAGCAAGCAAGCAAGCAAGCAAGCAAGCAAGCAAGCAAGCAAGCAAGCAAGCAAGCAAGCAAGCAAGCAAGCAAGCAAGCAAGCAAGCAAGCAAGCAAGCAAGCAAGCAAGCAAGCAAGCAAGCAAGCAAGCAAGCAAGCAAGCAAGCAAGCAAGCAAGCAAGCAAGCAAGCAAGCAAGCAAGCAAGCAAGCAAGCAAGCAAGCAAGCAAGCAAGCAAGCAAGCAAGCAAGCAAGCAAGCAAGCAAGCAAGCAAGCAAGCAAGCAAGCAAGCAAGCAAGCAAGCAAGCAAGCAAGCAAGCAAGCAAGCAAGCCAAGCAAGCAAGCAAGCAAGCAAGCAAGCCAAGCAAGCAAGCAAGCAAGCAAGCAAGCAAGCAAGCAAGCAAGCAAGCAAGCAAGCAAGCAAGCAAGCAAGCAAGCAAGCAAGCAAGCAAGCAAGCAAGCAAGCAAGCAAGCAAGCAAGCAAGCAAGCAAGCAAGCAAGCAAGCAAGCAATCAATCAATCAATCAATCAATCAATCAATCAATCAATCAATCAATCAATCAATCAATCAATCAATCAATCAATCAATCAATCAATCAATCAATCAATCAATCAATCAATCAATCAATCAATCAATCAATCAATCAATCAATCAATCAATCAATCAATCAATCAATCAATCAATCAATCATCAATCAATCAATCAATCAATCAATCAATCAATCAATCAATCAATCAATCAATCAATCAATCAATCAATCATAAACACAATCTGAAACTGAAGGGCGATGCGCCAGGCAACACCAACAGGGTGTGATGCAGCAAGCAGCAGCACGTGCCCACTGCAACTGCCCGCCCGTCCGCCCGCTGCAGCACACCCACTCGCTTCCCTGGGCTGGCCGACCTGGAAGGCGCATGTGGGGAAGACTCCAACCCGGAACAACTCGGAATATTCCCGATCGGGCGACGGCAGCGCCTCCAGCCGCCCGTCCAGCACGACTGTGACGCTTGCGGCGCCGCTGAAAGCCAGCGTGGCGGCGCTGGAGGGCCAGGTCATCAGCTGCAGCAGGGGAGCCGAGTGGGTGGGCGAGGGAAAGCCGGATTTGGTGCTGGTGGGTGCTGGTGCACAATGGATCAGGGCAGGGCACGAGCTGCAAAGTATGCTCGGTGCTTGCCAACAGTTGAGGGCATAGCCGGTGCTGACACGCAGGCTGCACGGTGCGGTGCAATGCGTACCAGGGGGCAGGAGCGTGGTGGCGTTACTTGTGTACCCACCTGCGGCAGCCCGCCGGTGGCACCGTCGTCGGGCCCGGGCACGAAACGGCCATCCAGGCGCACACGTGGGTCCGTGTTGGCGGCGTCGACCGAGGTCAGACGGCTGCTCGACAGGATCGCCAGCAGCGCAGTGGCGGCCAGCAGCACGCGGGAGGCGGCGGCGGCGGCGGTGCAGGGGTTGCGGCGAGCGCCACGGCCTGGCTGCGACGGCCATTTCTCCATCCAGCCCATCATAGCTGGCAGGGGCGCCTGCAAGCCCGCGTCAGGCTTGCGCCGAGCGCCGGGCGGTGCACGCCGAGTGCACGAGCTGCTGCCTCCCAGCTGCCCCAGAGCCAGCTCCTATTGCCGTTACTACGAATAGAGCGAGCCGCTCTATGCGGCGCACGGGGTGGACGAACTCGGCTCGCCGCTGCCGCGGCGCTGCGCCTGCTTGCGGTGCCGCTCCGAGCGGTTCGAAGTTGTTGGCGTCCCTACTTGCGCCCGCTCATCCAACTCGCCTTTCTGCTATGTTACGCCATGCGTACTGAACTGATAATCCAGCCACCGTGCGTGCTGCCCTTTATGCAACATTGTCAGCCCACGCTGTGCTGCCGTCGCCCAAGGCACGCTTCCCGTGTGGCCGTGTGCAGGTTTGGTATGGCTGCAATGCCGCGTGTTGCTCTGTGTACCGCTACCAGACCGTGCACACGTGCCGCCCTGTCTGCCTGGCAGCGTAAGAGAACAAGGCCGTTACAGGAGCGGCTGCTATCGAGCGCTGCCGCCGTCAAACCAGGGCAGCGCCGCGTCAATGAAGGCCGCCAGCTGGTCCGCCACCTGCCCGTGAATCCTGCCCGCTGGGTGCATAGCGCAGTGGTCTGTCGCCGCGAATTCCGTGCCATCCAGCTGCACAACAAGCAGGACGGGGCATGCCGCGGTTCGTAGCGGGGAAGTTTAGTTTGAGGCACGGGCACAGGGTGCGCGCAAAGGGGGGGGGGGCGCGCCCGCGCGGCGACAGCAGCTGCCCCACGTGCACGCCGGCGCCCCTGCCGCTGGTGGCAAGCATTCACGAGCCGCCTGCGCAGCACACCGCCCACGCCAGCCCCCACCCGCCTGCAGAAAGAAGGTGTTTGGGATGGCTGCTTGCTGCAGGCGGGACGCTGCGCCCGCCAAGAATTGCAAGTAGGGGATGACCTGCACAGGAGAAGGCGGCGGTTGTGAGCGTGATGGATTGAGGAGCCAGCCGGCCGACTGCAGCGGCGGGCGTCCACCCTGCTCCCATGGTCCCAGCAGCTGCACGCGGCTCCGCCACGCTGCACTAAGCATCGGCACGGCGTCAAGCAGCAGCACCAGCACCACTGCAGCACGCGGCACCGGTGCAGAATGCGGCACGCCGTGGCAGCACCCACCTCCACCCACCGTGCAGCCCTCGGCTTGACAACACATGCCACCCAACCACCCACCCAACCACCCACCCACCCGTTCTAAAGGGTGCAGGCCTGCCAGAGGGACCTCCAGCGGCCACGCCATGGTTATCACGGCAGCGCCAGGGTAAATGCCCCGGATCTGCAGAGCTGACAAGCAAGTGGGAGCAGCTCAACAGGCAGGCGGGCGGGCGGCCAGGCAGGCGGGCAGGCGGGCAGGCAGGCAGGCAGGTAGGCGGGCAGGCGGGCGGGCAGGCGGGCAGGCGGGCAGGCGGGCAGGCACGGTCTATGAACACAGCAGTGAATGTGGCACACACAGTTGTGTGGCGCGGTGCAACGGTGGCGCTCCCCTGGCCTGCAGGCCCCTTGCGGCCCACCAACCCACCAATGCTGTACACCTGTGCAACCACAAGAAACCTGCCGGCACACCGGCCTCACCTCTCGCACCAGCGCCTCGTACCCGTCCACCCACTCCGCCATCGTGCCGGGCCCGGCGGGGCCCGGCTGCACGCGCAGGAAGTGCGGGCTGGCGTCGTCGGTGCCGACGGCCGTCCCAAAAAAGTCGTTGATCCCTGCCGCCAGCACGACCACCTGCAAGCAAGGGGGCAGCGGTGGGACCAGCGCCCCCTCCTCAGGCGTGCGCTCCCAAAGAGGCCCAACAAACAAGAAGAGAGTGAATCCCTGCTGCTGCCGCTGCTGCTGGTGGCATGTGTGGTAGCATGGAACAGTCGTATACTCTCGAGGCAGCAGGCGACAAGGCGGCGCCGTCACACCACGCTACACTTACTTGGGGCTCCCAGTCGGCGGCGCGGTAGGTGGGCGCCGGGTCGTGGGCGTTGGTGCGGCGCAGCAGGCGTATCATGCCGGGCAGCGCCAAGTCTTTCTGCTCTTCCGTCCAGTGGGGATTCCGGCTGCAGGTGGGGCAGTGGCCACAGGGTTCCCTCGGTGTTGGACAGATGCGAAGCAGAGAACTGGAAACTGGAGGCGGGCAGTAGAGGGGGCACCGGCAGGCACCGGCTGGGAGCGGCAGGGCCGTGTCAATGGACAAGGGCGAGCAGGCGGGGAGGCACCTTTACAACAGAAGAGAAGCGGCAAAGCCCCGGCTGCTCGTGACGTTGAGCCATGTGAGTGCACGTGTTCCACCCCATGCCCAGCAAGCAAGCACAAGAACGACAGCCAGCACCGTGCCTCCGTCCGCACCAGCGGGCAGGCACGCAGCAGCGCCGCCCCTCGCTCCTCTGCTGGCCAGGCAAAGCAAACCAGCGGCGCGACGCATTGCACAGACGCTCCCCTCAGGCAAGGCGACCACCCTGACCCACCTGTTTGTGTGCTTAACCATGGGGGCGCCGCCCCAGGCCAGCAGCTGAAAATCTGCTCCGTATCTTTGCGCCAGCAGCGGGCCAAACGCCAGCTCCGAGTTGGTGTCGGCCAGCGGGTTGCCGCTGCATGTGGGCACGCCCCCGGCGCCGGACCCCAGCCTGCGGGCGGGGAGAGCAGGGCACGCACGGGGGTGGTGGTGGCAGGTGGCAGAAGCACGTGCGGGGTTGCAATGGAATGGCTGGCGAACGGCGGCAGCACGCATGCAATTCCACCTTGCACACCGGTGTGGTGCCTCAGCGCGGATGCTTGGTGCATTCTGCCCCCCACGAATGAGCTTGAGGAATGCAGGTGCGCTGTAAAAAATCAAGCCTGCAGTGCATTTGTTATGGGGCGCAACTACAGCCCCTCTCACGTGATGCTATCACCGACAAATAGGACGCGCCGCCCGGAGGCAGACCCGGGAGAGGGCGGCGGCAGCAGGAGGTGGCCGCCGGGCGACAGCCGGATGCCACGCAGCCAGGCGGCGCCAAACCGGGTGTGCGACACTTTCGTGGCCCTCAGCTGGTGGGGACCTGCACAGGGGGGGAGCAGAAGGGTGCGATGATGGCTTTACCGCAGGGAAGAGCTGCGGGGATGGCTGCAGGCGGCAGACGCTGCGACTGTAGGGTAGAGCATGCGTGCAGTGAGACACAGGTTGTAACACGCCTGGCGAGGCAGCAGGAGGCTTGCGCAGCCGAGGGTGCAGGCACGGTCGCAGCGCCGCCCGGCTGCAGGCGCACGGCGCCATGCATGCGCGCAAGCGGAGCGCCGCGCAGGGCACGCTGCTCGCCTGGCCCGAGGCCCTCCTTCCGCCACGTCTGCACGGAACTGTTGCCTCCAAGTGTCAGGCCCCCGGCCGGCTCCCCGTCCAGCTCAAACTGCAGGCAGATGAGGGGACAGTGAGAGGGAGCGCGCAGCCTGCTTCACTGCATGACACACAAATGCACCATTCGGGGGCCGCGCTCTGGGAGAGAGAGCGGAGCCTGCTCCTACACTGCAGCCTCCCGGCGTTGGGTTGCACCGCCTGCAAACAGGCCTTGTCACACGCATCTGCGGCAAGGGGCCGTAGTGCTGGCAGCACAGCAGCCGTTCCCTGAGGGTGCAAACACCAAACAGCATTGGTATGTAATGGTGCGAATTCCAAACACTCGGAAATCGGAACAATGCGGAAAAAAGTGCAGACTCTAAAGGTGCCCACCCACCAGGATGCGGCTGCGCGGAAAGCTCCCAAAAGCTTGGCGGAACTGCTGGGAGGCCTGTGGCAGCCCCTCCAGGCTGCCGTCCATCTCGACCGCCAACCAGGTGGCGTTTTCAAAGGCAAAGGTGGCGGCGCTGGACGGCCAGGTCATCAGCTGCATGGACGGATGGGTAGGTGGAGGAGGGCACGGTGGATCTGGTGCTGGCGGGCGCTGCGCAGCTGACGGCCAGCGTGGCAGCGCTGGAGGGCGGTCATCAGGTGGAGCAGGAGAGCCAGATGGGTGGGTGGGGTGGGTGCCACGTTTCGCGGCACAGCAACGGTGCAGGGTGTGGTGGCCATGAACACTGGTACACACAATGCTGTGCCAAGGAGCTTTCCCTCGATGGCATGCTTTCGGGCAGACAAATTTGGTACCACCACAGGTGCCAGAGGCGGCAACCCTTTGAGATGCTGGCACCAGGTGGAGCTGCGGCGGTAGCACGCACCTGCGGCAGCGCGCCGATGGAACCACCGCTGTCAGGACCTGGCCACAGCCTGCCATCCAGCCGTGCAAGAGGTCCAACAGGCCGGCTGTTGTTCCGCAGTAAGCGAGGCAGGAGGGGGAAGTGCCAGCCAGCGAGCAAGAGCAGTGCCGCGAGCAGCGCGAGCGTCAGGCGGCCGCTGGCGGCGCACCACCCTGTCGCTCCCCTGGGGCCGCTCGCAAGCAGCGCCCCTGCCCCGCCGATCCCCATGCGGGGGGCGGCTGTTGTGGGCCTCCTGCCGGCCGCCAGCTGCGCTCCAGCCCCGGCAGAGCAGAAGGGAAGCGGCTGCGGGGCGAGGCTCGGTAACTGGCACGCTCGGGAGAGCTGATGAAGGATGGTTGATTTAAGGCACCAGAAAAGGCGTTCCGCGCGCCGCTCACTTGCCGCCGGCGGGCGCACCGCACCGACAGAGCCAGCGCAGCACCCACGGCCAGCCGGCCGCTTGTCGCCGTTGTGCATCCTACCCCTCGTGCTGCTATCCGTGCACTCGCATCTGCTGGCGCATATGTTACCCAATAAAGCATCGAGGAAAAATCGAGGGAACCGCAGCATGGGACTGTAGGGGGCAGTGCGGTCGGCCGGCGGTGCGAGCCGCCGGCAGGGGGCAGGGAGGGCAAGCAGCAGGGAGGGACGCACTTGTGGTATGCAGGGTTTGGAGCGATTGTGGGGCTAGAGCGGCGGGGAAGCGGAGCAAATGGCAGAGCGGGTGTGTGCGTGTAAGAAAGCAGGGGGTGGAGTGAACAGGCGCGCACGGCTTGGGCTGCTCAGCAGCAGTTGGGTGGGTGGGGAGGGGGGGGGGGGGGGGGGTAAAGCAAGGGAGCGAACGTCAGTGTACAGGCGGAGCAGGGAAGAGCGGGGGCAGCTGCAGCAAGAGGATGCAAAACAGGTGCACAGAGGGCGAGAGGGGAGGCGTGGACAGCAGGGGGCGTTGCTGGGGACGTTCCTAACAAAAGGGGACGGATGGCGGCTTCCTGGTGGGGCACAGGGGAGCCCAGTGGAGGGAGGCCGGTGGCAGAGGGCTCACGCATCCTTTACAGCCGCTGCCTGCTGCCTGGGAGCCTCGGCCACCGCTGCTGCCACCAGGGGCGAGGTGGGCAGGCCGCGCACCAGGTGCGTGGAAGTTGCACTGCCTGAACCTGCCGCCGCCGCCGCTGGTGTTGCCGCCTGCTGCTGCACCACCGCCGCCGCCGCCGCGGGGAGCAGCGAGGGCGCGGCGGGGGCCTTGGCCGCCCCGCCGGCCGCCGCCTCTGCAGCCGCCTGCGCCACCGCGACGGCGCCTGCCGCGCCACCGCCCGCGCCAGCCACGCCCACCACTGCCTTGCGCTGCGCGATGGCCGCGTCAAACTTGCCCTGCATCACGCTGAGGATGACAGTCCAGCCAAAGGAGACGGCGGCGACGTAGGGGATGCGCAGGTGGCGCGGCACAAACGCAAAGTTGACAAACTGCGGGGAGGGGAGGGGGCAGGGGGTAGGGGCAGCATGCAGGGTGGGCGCGGCACCGACCCAGGGAAGTGGCGCAAGGCAGGACGCAAGAACAGCGCACCGATGCCGCCGCCGCAAACGGCATGCAACCTGCGCCCCCACAGCGGCGGCCAGTGCCCGCTGATCGCCCTCCACCGGCACCCACGCGTGCCCTCCCGCCAGCGGCGCCCACCTGCGCGGGCACCCACACCATCCACAGCGCCTTGAGGCTGTCCCAGATCTCGCTCTGGTACTTGTCCACCGCGGAGCTCAGCGGCTGCCCGCTCACGCCCGCTTTGATGGCGAAGAAGGTGGGGAAGTAGAGGAGGGGGTGGTGGATGCCCTGCAGTATGGGCAGCGGTGGGTGGACGAGGAGAGAGGTGTGGTGGTTGGTGGGAGCTGGGTCAACCGAGCCGAAGAGCCCGCCGGCAGGCGCCGCGCAGCCAGCCGCGGCACCCGCGCCGGCACCCGCGGTCTGCAGAAGCAGCGCGGGCTGACGCTGCTGCTGCCGCCGCCGCTGCCGAGCGCGCCGCCCGGCGGCCGCACTTGCTGCCGCCGCAGCCAAGCGCCTGTCTGCTGACCCTCCATGGATTGCGACTGATTTGCTCTTCTGGCTGCTGCTGCACCAACCGACCTGGTCAATGAAGGTCTTGATGGGCGCAGTGGCCTTGTGACCAAACGTGCGGGTCAGCGCGCCGCACCACTGCAGGCGGGCAGGGTGGCAGCGGCGCATGCGGGTGGGGTGGGCACATATGTGGGCACCCACACTCGCCTGCACAGCACCAGAGCCAGCTGCCAAGCCCGGCTCAGCTGGGCCTTCAGCCCAGCACCGCCAACTACCTCGGCGATAGCTGCTCCCACACGCCCGCTGCTGTTCACATGCCAGCTCAGCTGCGTGAACTTCAAGTTTTGCAGCCAGCTTCACTTTTTCAACAGCAACTTGTCGCTAGAGAAAACACACTTGTTTGCACGCCCACCTGCGTGAACTGCACGTCGTACAGCCAGCACTGGAAGCCGCCCCCCCTTCTTGAGAACACGATTTTGCTCTGTCCCAGAACCACAATTTCCATCACAGCTCAGCACCCACCTGCGTGAACTTCACATTGTAGAGCCAGTACTGGAAGCCGCCCAGGTACGTGAAGCCAAAGGCGCAGAAGGCGGCGTGCCGGGTGTAGTCGAAGTCCTCGCGCCCCTCCACCACCTGCGGGCAGCGGCAGCGGCAGTGAGCAGCAGCGGCAGTGAGCAGCAGCGGCACCTCCAGCTGCGTGCACGCACGCCGCCTCGCCTCGCACTCCTGCCGGTACATGCTGTGTCCACAGCGAGCGCGCCTGACCGCACCTTTTGTGCAAAGATGTCTGCTGCGCTGGTCTTCACGCCGGTTGTGACCACTCCCACCGTGAAGGGATGGCTCTGCGCGGTACGGTTGTACCAGGAGGCCGACGCTGTGAAGGGGGACAGCACCAGCCGCCCCAGCTGTGCGAGCTGCGCCATGGCCGCCGCGGGGCAGCACGGGTGCTGCTGCGGGCACGGGGCGAGGCGCTAGGGGCGCGCCTCTGGTGGCCGACGCCTGTGCCTGCCGACGGCCTGCACAGCCGCAGCAGGGGAGCACGGGAAGTGATGCGTGGTGCAGGGTGTGCGGGGCAAGCTGGCGAGTGGGCGGCAGCAGACGTGGAGGGAAGGCGGGCAAGGCAGCTATTGGTAATAGTAGGCGGCGTGCGGCGGCAGGCAGCAGCGGCGGCAGCCAGCAAGCAGTTGCGGGCCGCGCGCAGGCCTCGCGGCCTCTACAAGCACGCCGTCCAGTGGGCGGCGTCTAGGAGCGTCGGCGCGCCGTGTGTAGTCAGCCCGAGGCGACGCAGGCGTTGGCTGAGCTTTCGGATAGTCTGCGCGCATTCGGGATGTCGTTTTGAAAGCCCATCACGCACCTGGAAGACCGGGGCCTACACGCACAAGCAGCTGGCGAGCCGCCAACAAACTTGGCAGGGCTCGAGGCGGCGAGGTCGTGCCCTGGGTGCACGAAGAACGGGATGGACTGTGCAACGGGGATGGTGAGGCGGTCGTGCAGGCGATGCAGTGATGGGGCGGGGCCATGCAAGCCACGAGGGAAGGCGAGGCGAGAGCCCTGCCGGAGCTTGACACGTTTGCCAGCTGGTAAACTTCACGTGCCGCGTGGAAAGGCCAGAGGGCGCCATGGGTCACGCTGCGGCCTTCTGGCACTTCTCCGCTCTTCAGAGCCCTGGGCTTGTCCGAAGCGCCACCCACAGTCTCGCATCGGGCTACTGAGCGGCCCAAGCTTGGTGCCAGGCGGACGCCGCACCTAGAAGAGCTGCGCAGCCTGCCGCCGTCGACCAGCGACGGCAGCGACACCGGCGCACGACGGCCCCCCGCCAGCCCACCGGCTGAGCGGCGCTGCCTGAAAAGCAGACCTGAAAAGCAGCAGCAGACAGAGCGTGCAGCATGGGTGACGACCAGCCACCTCCGCCGGCCAGGGTGCCGGGCGGCACCAGCCGGTGCGACACCGGCGGCGGCGCGGCGACGCCACCGGCCACTCCTGCCGTGGACACTGGGCTGGGCGCAGGCCCTTCGCTGGATGGGTGTGCGCCCACCCCCGCCGGCCAGCTGGCGCCGCATCCAGCACCCACCAAGCCTTTTGACGAGGGGAAGGCCGACGCCGCCGAGCGCGGCATGCCAGCACGCCTGGGCAGCGCCGGCAGCGCGCCTCTGGATCTCCTGCCATCTGCTGTGAGCGAAATGGAGGTGGCGCCGCGGCCCAGCGTGCGGGAGCGTGCGCGGCGCGCCGCCAGTGCGGCCGCCTACATCTGGTGGGGGCTGCCCACCGCCTGCAAGGCCACCTTGTTGATGGCGGGTGCGTGCGAGGGCGGCGGGTGCGCTGCCTGGGGCGCTGCCCTGCGTGCTGGTGTTGCTCAGCGCCGCTTCGGGAGGCCGCTTGCCGACGCGTCCGCGGGCTGCAGCTTTGCCGCACAGGCGGCACGAAGCCAAACCCTCAGCGCGGCTCTGCCCGCCTGCCCCGATCATGCTTGCCTGCTGCAGTACAGTCGTCAACGCCGTCACGTCAGTGGCGGCGTGCCTCTGTGGCGCTGTCGCTGCTTGCTATGCCGCAACAGCCCCACGCCCTGCCTGATCCCACCCTGCTGCAGTCGTCAATTTCATCATGTCGGCGGTGTATGCCTCGGTGGCGGTGTCGCTGCCTGACGTGGATGAAGAAATCCACATCACCGTCACCATCGTGGCAAGTGGGGAGCAGGTTTACGGGCCTTCGTTTGCAGCGCTGCGCCGCCTCGCTGCCGCGCGAGGTGCCGGGCGCGCCTGCCCAGGGAGCTGCCAGGCGATCGCTGCCAGGCAGGCGGGCGAGGAAAGCCTGCACATCAGTGTTGCTCTGGGTGGCAGGCAGCATGGCTTGTTGGATGCGCAGCCGTGGGATCCTGTCGTGGCTCGGCGCCACGACGTGCACGCTGCCTTGGTGCACTGCACGCCGTCCGGCGCTGCCTCCACCGCCGGCGCTGCCCCCACCGCCGTTGCCCTCCTCACTGCGGCCGCGCTGGCGCTCCGCCTGTGCCTGCAGATCTCCGCTGTGTTTGTGCTGTACACCGTGGCCGACGCCATCGTCTACGAAAACACACTCGAGCTGGCAACCTCGATCCTGCTGGGTGGGTTGCGCAGCAGCAGCAGCAGGGGTGGCATCGGCTCTGGGGAAGCTTGCAGGCGCAGCAGCGCCGGCCGCCTGCTGCGTCGCCGTGGCCCGGCCCGCCGCCGCGCCCACTCGCCCTCGATTGTGCTGTTCTGCTGCACACATGCAGACGCGCTGGCGCTGGCGTGCGGCTTGCGGTCTTCCCCCCCCCCCCCCCCCACCCCCCGGCATTCATGCCCACTCTTCACGCATTCTTTCTTCTTCAGCGTCCTCCTCAGCATCCTCTTGGATCCTCTTCAGCATCCCTTCTCCTCCTTCTTCCTTGCGCAGACACGCTGGTGCTGGCGCGCGTCATGTGGTTTGCCATCTCCGGCACCCGCAACCAGTCCTTCACCATCGCTTTGTGCACCGCCATGGCTGTGTGCCAGGCGGTGTACGTGGTGAGTGCGTACGGAGGAGTGGGGGGGCTTGCGTGACAGGGCCTGGTGGGATTGCAGCATTGCAGCTGGCACGTGTCATGGGGGGGGGGGGGCCCAGTGTGGCCTACACTCTTGCCTTGGGTGGCTTGATGGTTGGCAGCAGCAGCCCGCCCATGCCACCG